>VDFB02260704.1:17127-78684 GCA_007258455.2 Sequoia sempervirens | reverse complement strand
GGAGGATGCACACCCATCGCATTTCGAAGAAGCAGAAGGAGGTGAAGTCTTAATGACAAGAAGAGCATTGTTGAATGAGGAAGATGAACTAGTTCAAAGAAAGAAATTATTCAAGACATGATGCAAATGTGAAGGGAAAGCTTGTAATGTCATCATAGATAGTGGAAGCACGAATAACTTGGTATCCGAGGAAATGGTGAGGAAACTGAAGCTAGAGAGGAGAAAACACCCGAAATCGTACCGAATATCATGGGAACAAGATAATCAAAAGCTTTTGATCAATGAAAAATGATTGGTAAAATTTAAAATAGAAGGTTATTTTGATGAAATATTGTGTGATATAATTCCAATAGATGCATGTCATATTTTGTTAGGAAATACTTGGCAGTACGATAGGAAGGCAATGCATGATGGTTGTGCTAATACATATACCATAACTAAGGATGGTGTGAAGCATAAATTCAAACCTTTGAAAGAAGATTTAGTTCAATTTTTTGGTAATGCAAGAGTATTTTTAGTTGATGCAAGAAAAATTTTAGATGGTATGAGGCATGAGAAAGTTTATTTTGCTTTGATTCCTAAGTCTAACTATGAAAATGTGGAAGATGTTCCAATGGAGGTTGCAAATTTGTTGCAAGAGTTTCAAGAGATTGTTTCTGATAGTGCACCTGAGGGGTTGCCACCTGTGAGGAAGATAAGTCATCAAATTGATCTGATACTAGGAGCAAGTTTTCCTAACAAAGAAACTCATAGAATGTCTCCAACCAAGAGTGAAGAGTTGAGCAAGCAAGTTCAAGAATTATTGCAGAAAGGATTGATTCGGGAGAGCCTAAGCCCATGTGCAATGCCTGCTATTTTGGCACCAAATAAAGGAGGAGAATGGAGGATGTGCACGGACTCAAGGACTATCAATAAGATCACCATCAAATACAGATTTCCATTACCCAGAATGGACGATATCATGGATTGTTTGAGTGGGCCTGAATACTTTACCAAGATTGACTTGAAGAGTGGTTATCATCAAATACGAATCCGAGAAGGTGATGAGTGGAAGGAAACTTTCAAGACTAAAGAAGGTTTGTATGAATGGTTGGCCATGCCTTTTGGACTAACCAATGCTCCTAGTACATTTATGAGGTTGATGAATGAGGTATTGAAAGAGTTTTTGGGCAGATTTGTTATTGTTTATCTAGATGATATGTTAATCTTTAGTAAGACACTAGAGGAGCATTTGTTGCATTTTAGATTTGTTTTTGAAAATTTTAGGGAGGAAAATTTTCTCATTAACTTGAAAAAGTGCAGCTTTATGAAGAGGGAATTGATATACTTGGGTTTCGTTGTTTCAGGAGAAGGTCTCAAGATGGTCCCAGAAAAGGTGAGTCATTTTGGAATGGCCTACACCTAGAAGTGCTACCGAGGTGAGATCATTTCATGGTTTGGCAAGTTTTTAAAGAAATTTTATTAGAGGTTTCAGTAGTATTTTTACACCACTAACTGAGACCATGAGAGGAGATAAAAGAGATTTCAAATGGACTATAGAAGCAACAAAAAGTTTTGATTTGTTGAAGGCCAAAGTGATAGAGCAACCTGTTTTAGCACTTCCAGATTTCAACAAGGTATTCCAAGTTGATTGTGATGCAAGTGGTAATGCGATTGGAGTTGTCCTAAGTCAAGAAGGTAAACCCATTGCTTACTTTAGTGAGAAGTTAAATTATGTAAAAATAAAATATTCAGTGTATGATCAAGAGTTTTATGTTATAGTGCAAGCATTGAAAAAGTGGAGACACTATATTTTACCTAAGGAGTTTGTTTTATTTACTGATCATCAAACACTTCAGTATTTGAGTAGTCAAGGGAAGTTAAATCAGAGGAATATGAAATGGGTAGAGTTCTTGCAAAGTTATAATTTTTTTTTAAACATAGGAGTGGGAAGTCTAACAGGGTTGCAGATGCTTTGAGTAGAAGACAAGGTTTGTTGATTGAAATGTAGGATGAGGGTGTTGGATTCAATGAGTTGAAGGAGTTGTATAAGGAGGATCTAGATTTTGGAGAGGCTTGGAAGGCTTGCAAAGAGCCTATTTTTGATGATAGAACCAAGTGGTTTGATTATTTAATTCAAGATAGTATGTTGTTAAGAGGTAACAAGCTATGTGTTCCTAGAAGTTCAATCAGAGTAAATTTGATTAAGGAAAAACATAGTGGAGGACTTGCAGGGAATTTCGGTTTTGATAAAACCATAGCACTTGTTGGGGGAAAATATTATTGGCCTTAGTTGTAGCAAGATATCAGAAAATATGTGCAAGGTTGTAGAAAATGTCAGGAGGCAAAGGAACTAATCAAAACACAGGTTTATATTAGCCACTACTGGTACATGAGAGGCCATGGGAGGAGATTAGTATGGATTTTGTTTTGGGTTTGCCAAGGACCCAAAGGGGACATGATTCAATATTTGTTGTAGTAGATAAATTTTCCAAGATGGCTCATTTTATTCCATGCAAGAAGACTAATGATGTTGTGAATGTTGCAGAATTGTTTTTCAAGGAAGTTGTGAGGTTGCATGGTCTTTCGAAGAGCATTATTTCAGATAGAGATACAAATTTTGTGGGGTACTTTTGGAGGACATTATGGAAGAAGATGAATTATTTTAAGTTTTCTTCAGACTACCATAAAAAAAAATATGGTCAAACAAAGGTGTAAATAGAAGTTTGGGTAATTTGTTGAGATGCCTAGTTGGAGATAAGCCAAAGGGGTGGGATTTGATTCTACCTCAAGCAGAGTTTGCATATAAAAACTCGGTGAATAGAAGTATAGGTAAAACACCTTTCCAAATTTTTTATGGAAGCAACCCAAGAGTTTTAGATCTGAAAAGGATGGATAATGTTGATAAGAAGAGTGTAGAAGCAGAATACTTTGTTGAACACATGAAGAGCATACATGAGGAGGTACGAAATCACATCAACAAAATGAATTTTTAGTACAAGTCCAAAGTTGATTTGAAGAGGAGACATAAGGAGTTTCAAGTGGGTGATGAGGTAATGGTACACTTGAGGAAAGAAAGATAACCAATTGTTACCTATAGCAAGTTAAAAATGAAGAAGTTTGGGCCTTGTCGAATTGTGAGTAGGCATGATTCAGGTAATGCATATGAAGTAGAGTTGCCTAGCGAACTTAATATTTCACCTATATTTAATATTTCTGATCTAACAAAGTTTCATGAAGCTGAAAGTGATGAAGGTTAATAGGTGAAGCAATTCATATACCAGCACCTACTTCGGAAGAGGGGAAAATAGAGACAATTTTGGACAATAGGGTGAGTAGGAGTACAAGGCACAAGCAATACTTTGAGTACTTGGTTAAATGATTTGGAAGGCCTGTTGAGGACTCATCTTGGTTGTCAGAAGTTGAAGTTAAATTTCTTGGTTACCCTCTTGAGAAGTGACAAGGTCACTTTTCTTCTACCCTAGGTGTCTGATGCAGGAGCATCCAAGGTGTAAAGGCAATCCTGTGTCACCAAAAATATTTAATTTTGCTTTGTTTGATTTCAATAAGGGCTTAGGTGATAGAAAATAATATTTTCATTTGTAGCAATGTAAATTCCATTTGTGTGTGAAAATGTTAATTTAAATTTTATGGGAAAAGACCCCCAGTAATTCGGTAAAAGCATCTTTTAGAGGAATATTCCTTTTGGGTGTCCCACTTGTGGAGGAGGTCAAAAAGTCTTGTTTGCATGTACATGTGTCATGAAATGTCTTAAAATGGACTGAAAAGCAATATTGCATGTTGCTTGCATGTCTTTGCATGCAAAGTTGTAACCGACAAGCTATAAGGAATTTGTAAGAGGTGTAAGATGTCATAACCTACCAAATTTGATTGTTCAAGAGTCTAGGTACCCAAGAGAGGGTTGGCATGCATTGGACCACATTTCTCATGGCAGATTTTCAAACTCCCAAGGTTGGGCATACTTTTCTCAAGGTGGTTTTCAGTTGATGGCTTTGGAAACCATGAGTTGTTTTCTCCTTACACTTTCTCTATTAATTCATGCCTTTTCATTTTGAGAGGGGGGCTTAAAGAAGTGAAGTTTGCATACCTAAATGTTGCTGAAATTATACCAGATTTTTGAAGACACATTTGTTGTAGGTGTTGCATGTAGGATTGAAGAGGAGCCCATGAGCTTCATTTTGATGTAAACCATTTGCATTGAATATAATTAAAGTTTCATATTTTCTCTTCTAATTTTTGTTCTTGTTATGTATTTGCAACCTTCTTCCTTTGTGTTTAGTATGGTTTTGTAATCAGATTTAAAAGGGAGAGTCTCCCTTTTCATCAAATCTCCTATAAAGACTTGAGCCTAGATTTATATTCTAACCATATTTACATTGTTAGTAGTATAATTTGTTTGAGATTTGGAGGTTTTTTTTGTTTCAAAATGGTTTTCCAAAAATATATTACATGGTTGTGTGTCCATTCTTTCTATATTTAAATCTATATATCTTATTTCTTTACATGGTTCTCCTCTTAAATTAATTATGGATTTTTTTTCTAGATTCATTTCAATATGTGTACATACTCCTATTTTTTCAAATTTTCCACACATTTATCATATTTATACACATATCCTCATCTAACCATTAGCAATTGGGATGTGACCATTTTCATACCCAACATTATTTTGTGTTTACAAGGTTGACCCTATGATTGTAGACTTGACCTTACCATTTTCAAAATTCAAATTCAAATTTCAGTCAACTAGCCACCTTCACTTTCCCATCGTAAGCTAAGTATACATTTTTTGAAGTTTGAGGCTATGTGATAGTATTCAAACACATTTATTTTCATTCACTTCACATTTTTTCATCTCTCAAATATCCTCTCCCATCCTAGAGCATTGGAGTAATTAATGGTGAAACAATTGGATTTGATGCACTAAAAAGAGTAATGATTCTATATTCTAGGTCTCTTTCCTATTGTCATTAAGATTTTTGTATTTTCTTGGGGTTGATCTAGGATATATTATCTCCTAATGGTGAAATGGTAGTCCTTTGAAGTGTTTTTAAATTCCACCAATCCCCAAATTATCATGAATGGTAGAGTTGATAGAGTGTACTACTAGACAAACAAAAATCATAATTCTCTAATGAGCATGACCATGTCTTGAGGTGCGGGAAAAATTCACCATTGTAGTTCTAACCCAAGTATTGCAACTCTATGCTTGATAGATAAAGTATTAGTACACAAAATAAAAATATTCATTAAACAAAATAATCACATCTTCAAAATAGAAACAATTTTTTTTATAATCTCCATGAATTTATAATCATTCTTCAACTATCAAACTAAATACCCCTAATCACCTTATTATACTACCCATCTACTTCTAAATGTCTATCAACATTTACCTATATTTTAAAAGCACGCCATATTCTATTCTTCTTTTTTATAATTTCAAGTTAAGAAGACCCTTTCTTCTTAATATTTCATTATACTTCAAAAACACAACATTCTCTTAGTTTTCCCATCTTTCATCTTACTAGACCTCTTTATTTGCTACATTTAACCATTGAAATTCTTCATTGGATTCTAATAACAATAAACGTGCCAAGATCAAATAGCTCAAAAGTGCAACTTTTTAAATTTAAAAGAATGAATTTCTTCCCAACCTACGCATGAAAATATATTTCCTAGCTAAGATTTAACTATATATATTTAGGAAAAAACATTAACTCACAATATTTTTAATTTTTTGAATTTTGCAATGGACGAAGGAATTACTCCATAAATTAAGGCATTCCTTAGCACTCTACACAAAGAAAAACTTAGTCAAATATAGGAGGGAATACATTTTTCACTAATAACTTTGCTTTGTTAATAATAAATATATAACTTATATGTACATACTTTGAACAATACATTGAATGTAAATACTTTTCTACTTACAAAATATTTAGCTTCGTTAGTTTGTGTACAAATGATAAATTTGATCCACCTCCAGTTAGATCGCTTATCCTCCTGTTTAGATATGAAACCATATAAATATTTGAATTTAATTCCATCCACATGAAATGGATATGTTTAATTAAGAAGAAAAATTATTAATTATTTTTTTAATTTTTTGTTTAATGTAATATGTCTCTAATTTTTTTTAAAAAAATTAAGTATTTTATATAATGAGATATTATGTAAACATTTTTCAATGAAATTGAATAAAAGAGTTTGTTGAAGAAGTTATGTATTTTCCTCTATCCACTATCAGAGTGGTATAGAGTAAAGGTGAGAGCAAGAAGATCATTGAAGGAAATCCATGGAAAAGGAGACTAAGGACAAGTCGCAACATGATGAAATCATTTCCATTGAATTGTTAGTTGTAGTTTTTTGGGTTGAAGATTATATAGACTTTGAAGTAAGTTGTAGTTGTAAAAAGAAGGGAATCAAAAGATTTTATTTTAGGTTTAGTGTTCTATAAAATCTTCCACTTGTTAAAGTAATCATAGTCTAAAAGAATAGTCATCCAAAGTTAATAAAAAAAGGAAAGCCAAAGTTAATTAAAAAAATCACAATTTCTTTGAATGAAGTCATCCAAAGTTTTTTGCTACTCCAAATCAAATAAGGATCATTATAAAAATAGGATAAAAGGTTTTGTTGAGGCCATTGTGTGAACTAAGAAGGTGATTGCAATAATTGAAGATAACTACTCCAAGTTAAGAAAAAGGTATCACAAAAATTTATTCATAGAAGGGTATAGTATTTTTGAGGAAGGAATCACAGAAGAATAAAACAAGTTAATTTTTTTTTCCACCAACTATTATAAAGGAAGATTTGAAGCATTTGCTAAATCCACCCCAAATTAAAATGATGTCACTATCTTTGTTAAGAAGATTACCACCCCAAAACAAAGCTTATAGATAATTCCAAGAAGTAACCCATTTAGAAGATTGGAGGTGCACGTATTCATAAGGAAATTATAGAAAAAATATATACAGCCAAAGGATAAAGGTGTGTGAAGCTTCCAAAATTAATCACTATCATGAAGGAAAGACAATGGTAATGCACATCAATCTATCTCAACCGAAAATTCCCATCTTCATTGGTAAGAATTATGAATTTTGGTCAATTAAAATGAAGAAATTGTTTTGTTCTTATGATGTTTGGGATTTAGTTGAAAATGGATTTGTAGAACCCCTAGATTTGGTAGCCTATTAGGCTTTGACACAAGTAGAAAAAAATCAACTTAGAGAAAATAAGAAAAAATTTGTAAAATTCCTATTTCTAATTCAACAAGCAATGGATGAGTCTATCTTTCTTAGGATTCTAGTAGCAACTAGGTCTAAATGAGCATGGGATATTTTGTAAATAGCCTATTTGGGGACCACTAAGGTAAAAATGACTAAATTATAGTCTCTTAGGAGAGGTTTTAAGAATTTACAAATGAAGGATTCAAAGTTTGTAGACTAGTTTTTGAGTCGAGTTCTGAATGTTGTTATTCAAACTAGACCTCATGGAGAAGAAATGTCTTATTCGAAAGATTGTAGAAAATATTCTCAGAATCCTACCTAGTAAATTTTATGCTATTATTATTACAAATGAAGAGTCCAAAGATCTAACAAACTATCTATAGATGATTTGATGGGATCTCTATTATTCCACAAATCCAAGATGAATAAGAACTTTGATTCTAGAGAATGTATTTGAAACATAGGTTTCATTCAATAGAGGTAGAGGAAAAGGAAGGTCAATGTCCAAAGGTAAGGTTAGAAATAATAATCATAGAGATGGAAGTGGTCTAGATCAAGGTGGAAGGACAAATCAAAATTTCAACTCTCACAACTCTAGAGAGCACAATTAGTTCCATCAATAATCTTAGAGGTATGATAAGTCTAATATTTAGTGTTATTATTGCGAGAAATTTGGTCATAAAAAAAATAACGAGGGGTAAACAAAATACAAATTTTAAATGTATCTAAAAGAAATTCATGATCGTTATTCATTACATGTCATGTTGCTCAAGAGATATTTAGTTATGTTTAGTTTTTAGATAGTGGATGTAGTAATCATATGATGAGAAATAGAGATTTTTTTGTAAGTTTAGATAGTTCTATGAAGTTAGAAGTCAAATTGGCTAATGATAATAAAGCCTTGGTTATGGGTAAAGGTGTGATTATTTTTTTATAAAATATGATGAAAGAAAGCATATTCTTGATGTTTATTTTATACCTAGATTGAAGCATAATCTCATATATGTTAGAAAGTATGTATAGAAGGGTTATGGAGTATCTTTTTAAGATAATGTGTGTACTATACTAGATATAATTCTAAAATAAAAATTGATTGCAAAGGTTGAGATGACTAGGAACTAAAAATTTATAATTTGAATGAAAAGTGAAACTCAAAAGACAACCCAAGAGGAAAAAAAATTCAAGTCAATTTATTTAGACTAGTGAAATGTCCCCTATTAGGAATGATGAAAATTTAACGATTGTCCTTTGTTTGACAATGCGGGCATTTTGTCAAACAGTTTGTTAGCTTGTTCTAAGTTGATTCTAATGGGTATTTAGATAGAAATTGCATATGATAGACTCATCATATGAAAAAATTATTTATCTCAATAATTTAGATCATGTTCAACAATTGTTAGAACAAGGGAGATTTAGAAACAATAATCAATTTGAACTTTGATTCAGTTTTCCCACTCTACTAAATCAAACATTACATCAAACAGTTTCATGCCAATAACTTGTACTCATAACTCCTAGATGGATGATAATAATTTATACAAATATTTTATTTAGAATGATGAACATTGTAGTTGGGAATATAGTGGTGAATTCTACACTGATATGGATTCATGAGCAATACATTTCAATATAAGTTTGACCTGGAAATGTATTCTACTTAGGTCAAACTACTTTAGTCTGTATGTTATTCTTTATTATTTACTGACATAAATGTCCATAACACCTTATGAATGTGGTGGTTGACTAATAAAAATAACCTATAGCTCTCCCTTATGCAACATCAAAATCAATATGGTATGACTCATCAATAATAAGCTACAATAGAATAATCAAATTATTTCAACCAGCAGACCAAAACAATGCCTCAACTCTTGGTCAACTCACGACCCCTAGGATAAGAATACACCACCTCAGAATAAAGATTATCAGCCCTTAAGTAATATTCCACTCCTTTGGCATATGCACAACACCCTTATATAGTGACACTTGGAATAAAGGCTTGAAATTCCCTGTCTCTTTGCCATACAGGCGCATAGGTAGGACTCAAAATGTGACAACTTTAATAATCTTCGACTCCTCTTTCAAGCTAGTGGTTTGTCTTATCCATTTTGTCTTCATACAACCTTGTCTTATATGTGGAAGGTGCTTTAATAACAAATATCGGCCTTTGCAATCGTCAATTCCTTATTTGACCTATCGGGAGGTGCCTTCTTATCTATCAAGCCCTTTGTCTCTATTTGCCACCTCAAACAAAGATTAGGCTTCAATTTTTCCAATAGTTAATATAAGACAAATAAATATGCCAAATAACACATGACAACTATATAGAAGAAAATTATCATTGCATACCTCAGTCATGCTGAACTATATATATATATTCAACCTTTCTTCATGTGAGTACAATCGGCCACTTGAAGATTCAAGAAAATTATTAAATGAAACTGCAAATCCTTTTTATTCTAAAAATCACAAGAAAATATAAACCCTAGAATTCTGATTGATATATCTCTACAAATTGATAAACTTCAAACCCTAGGAATTTTGTCTTTGGAGAAGACACATAAAATTCTCACAATTGATGATGCTCAAATGTGAACTCTGATGTGAATCTACCTCCGAAAGGAACTGGGGTTTCATCCAATCCTTTGAATCTAAAAAGGATCTAGGTTTTCATCTAAATATCAAACTTGAAGTTGAGGGTTTCTATTCTCTCATTCCAGAAAGCTCAACTCTCCACAATTTCATGATCTCAATTGAAATAATCTTCGCATACTGAGAAATGATCCCTCAAGTCCTTTTATAATGCATTTTAGGTTTTCCCACCAAAACCAATTATCACTTTATTATTAAAGTGACTTTATTAAATTATCTCATAAATATTCCTCAGTCACTTTATAACCTCATTAATATAATTATATAATATTACCTTTATAATTACACTTTTTTCCAGACAACATTAAATAATTAAATTAATTAATATTTATTAAGTAGGATGGAAAAAGGGGACATTATAGTCCACCCTTCCTAGAGAATGCTTGTCCCTAAGCAATTTGTACCTGCATACCATGGCCAAATACCAGTGTCTTAGATGAACCTATAGAATGCTCCATCACAATCCTGTGGCATCAACATGATACCACTATATCCTATAACTCGGTCAAACCCTATAGTAGAAAGTACAATAGTCTACTAGCCATACCAATCCGTGGATCCCATAGCCAAATCGGAAGTCCATCATACCCAATACCTATTGACTTATAATGTGCCACTCTGATACCCACTAGAATCCAAATAAGCCAAGTCTTAGGTTCTAGTTTCTGGAAGCAACCATCTAAAGAAAAAAAAGTATGAGACTTGGAGAATTTGGGTTCAATAGATGACGTCAGAAACACCATACCAGAGTGGACTAGGAAATATCATATCCAACTTGTACTTATGTTCCATCAAATCATTCGTACTCGGGCTGAAAGGAAAATGGTGAGAACACCTCACCATGCAATCAAGGTGAAACTCACTCTCTTGTGTCAATGGAATGCTAGTATAGTCACATGGATTCCATACTTCATTGCCACCACCAGAAGATGATTTGCAACTCAAATCATGATGGACATGCCTTGCAACAACTCTATAAACCTTTTCTACAACCCTTATGGCAAGGTTTCTTTCTGAAAGAAAATGGAGATAATTTGATTTCATTACCTCTAAATCTTGTCTAATAGTCTACAAGCTTCGGATAGAAGTTCCAGTTGAAACCTTGTTCTGAATTCCCTCAAATTTAGCTGACCAAAGGAGGTATTCAATGAACTTATGCATGCAAAGTGTGATAAGTTTTGAACAACCTTATCTTTAGTAACCTTTAGTTGATCCTTCCATCCTTTTGATTCATTAGGCCATTGATCATAATCAACCACATAAAATGAAATTTCTGAGTTGCTTCCAGGAGGTGGAAACATATCAACATGAAACTAATTTCCCCACTAGATAATGCCCTACAATCCTCGTGTAAGAAGATGGAACAATGTTGTGATCTAACACACAACTCCCATCAGAATTCACCTCTTCATCACAAATCCTATCAACAACAATCTCTACACCACCAATGTAGTGACTTGGGCATCTATCACTTGTAAAGGGTTTTTCTTCAAGGACACCTGTTGTAATATACTATTCACTGTCATGATCATCTAGTGCATTCAACCCATTGGTGTCATTTGCACTTGTAAACGAAATGGATGTTTCCACATATTCAATATGCACATTCCCACAATCCATGGATGTATGCTCATCAGTGTTGGATGCCATAGATAGTTGAATTTCAGTTGTGGGTGATGAGTATTGTGCCAAGTTCAAATCCATGGTGAGCTCATCAATCTGAGTCCATGACTCTTGAAGGGCTATTTGAGTAATCTTCAAAGAGTTCATGGTGACCTCAAGCTCATGAGTGAGCTCATTAACCTCTTCTTATTTCCCCTTTAGTGCATCATAATAATCCCATCAAGCATGAGAAGATGATCTATGTTTGCTAGTAGTTGTAGGTAATTATTTTTCATTACCCCCAAAGCTTTTCTGAGTGCCTAAAACTCTGCAAGGGAAAGTTCACTATCAAAGTGCTCATGTGTTCCTGAATTCCTCTAATAATAGTTTTCCATAAATTGTTGAGCGACATCAAAATGTTCTATGGCTGTAACAATCATGTCTTCATTAACCTTCAATTGTCCTACCAAATGATGGGACCCTTGAGACCTATCATCCCCATACAAAATTTTTTATTTCTAATCAGCACTATGATAGGATGTTGAATCACCATCATTAACTAGTTGGAAAACATCATCCTGTGTTCCATCAACATTACACACATCCCCTTCATATGCATTGGCATTTTGAACCTCATAGGATAACTCTAATGGATTATTAGGGGTTGTTGTTTTGACAACCTCATTGCACACTTCCTCTTCCAGAATAGATTCATGTACATCCAAAGAATCATCCAGAACTCCACCAAACAACCATCATGAGGTATGGAATCCTCGTCACCTACAACCACTATTTTGCACTCATCTTTTTCCCCAACTGATAGATGAGGCTTCAACAACTCTAGATGCACCTTACCTTGGTCTTGACACTTATGAATGGGCTCCCAAGTTTCTTTGCATACAAAGCAAAGTTTCTTTTTTCAAAGATCATTTTTAATACTCCCTTTTTGTAAGTCTTCCTCCTTGCATGTTGTGTGATTTTTTCTCCACTTGTTTCAGTTTTTCAACCCTCCTTAAATATCCCTTTTTTGTTTCAGGACCCTTCATTAGCATATACAAATCTTGTATCAACTTAGACATAGATTTATCTATAGCCATTTGTCCTTTGCTTCTAACAACTGCAAGTGCTTATGTAAATAGTTATGAACCTAAATGAGTGTTGATCACTCACCAAGCAATATCTTCCACTGTTACCCTCAAGCTATCAAGATATTGAGTTCTAATACCACTGAAATGTCCCCTACCAGGAATGACAAAAAATTTATGATTATCCTTCGTTTGATAATGCAGGAATTTTGTTAAGTAGTTGGTTAGCTTGTTGTTATGAGTTGATTATAATGGGTACTTAGATATAAATTACATCTAATAGACTCACCATATGAAAAACACATTTATATCAATAATTTAGATCATGTTCAACAATTGTCAAAACAAGGGAGATTTAGAAATAATAATCAGCAATGTAAATTTGAACTTTGATTCAGTTTTCCCAATCTACTAAATCTGACATTACATCAAACAGTTTCATGCCAATAACTTTTACTCATAACTCCCAGATGGATGATTCATTTATGCAAATATTTTATTTAGAATGATGAACATTGCAGTTGGGAATATAATGATAAATTCTACACTAATATGGATTCCCAGATAAATAATATTTAACAAGATTCATAAGCAATACATTTTAATAGAATTCTAACCTAGAAGTGCATTTACTCAAGTTGAACTACTTTAGTCTATCTATGATTATTTCTTGTTGATTGACATAAATATCCATAACACCTTATGAATGTGGTGGTTGACTAATAAAAATAACTGTAACTCCCCCTTACTAATGCAACATTAGAATCAATGTGGTGCGACTCATCAATAATAAGCTGCAATAAAATAATTGTATTCTTTCAACCAATAGACCAAAACAATGCCATGAATCTTGGTCAACTCACGACCCCCGGGATAAGAATACACCACCTGAAAATAAAGATTATCGGCCCTTAAGTAATATTCCACTCCTTTGACATATGCACAACACCCTTAATATTCCACTCCTTTCACATAAGCTTTTCTAAGTGCCTAAAACTCTACAAGGGAAAGTTCACCATCAAAGTGCTCATGTGTTCTCGGAGTCCTCTAATAATAGTTTTCCATAAATTGTTGAGCAACATCAAAATGTTCTATGGCTATAACAATCATGTCTTCATTCACCTTCAATTTTCCTACCAAATGATGGGACCCTTGAGACCTATCATCCCCATACAATTTTTTTTATTTCTAATCAGCACTATGATAGGCTGTTGAATCACCATCATTAATTGGTTGGAAAACATCATCATGTATGCCATCAACATTACATATCCCCTTCATATGTATTGGCATTTTGAAACTCATAGGATAGCTCTAATGGAGTATTAGGGGTTGTTGTTTTGACAACCTCATTGCACACTTCCTCTTCCAGAATAGATTCTTGTACATCCAAAGAATCATCCTGGAACTCCACCAAACAACCATCATGAGGTATGGAATCCTCATCACCTACAACCACTATTTTGCACTCATCTTTTTCCCCAACTAATAGATGAGGCTCCAACAACTCCAGATGCACCTTACCTTGGTCTTGACACTTATGACTGGGCTCCCAAGTTTCTTTGCATACAAAGTAAAGTTTGTTTTTTCACAGATCATTTTTACTGTTCCCTTTTTGTAAATCTCCCTCCTTGCATGTTGTGTGATATTTATCTTCCCCATGATCACCTATTGGCTGCAAGTAATTTTGAAGCAATTCATTTTTGTTCTCCATTTGTTTTATTTTTTCAACCCTCCTTAAATATCCCTTTTTTTGTTTCAGGACCCTTCATTAGCATATACAAATCTTGTATCAACTTAGACATAGATTTATTTGTAGCCATTTGTCCTTTGCTTCTAACAACTACAACTGTTGATGTAAATAGTTATGAATCTAAATGAGTGTTGATCACTCACCAAGCAATATCTTCCACTGTTACCCTCAGGCTATCAAGATATTGAGTTCTAATACCACTGAAATGTCCCCTACCAGGAATGACAAAAAATTTATGATTATCCTTCATTTGATAATGCAGGAATTTTGTTATGTAGTTGGTTAGCTTGTTGTTATGAGTTGATTATAATGGGTATTTAGATATAAATTACATCTAATAGACTCACCATATGAAAAACTCATTGATAACAATAATTTAGATCATGTTCAACAATTGTCAAAACAGGGGAGATTTAGAAATAATAATTAGCAATGTAAATTTGAACTTTGATTCAGTTTTCCCAATCTACTAAATTTGACATTACATCAAACAATTTCATGCCAATAACTTTTACTCATAACTCCCAGATGGATGATTCATTTATGCAAATATTTTATTTAGAATGATGAACATTGCAGTTGGGAATATAATGATAAATTCTACACTGATATGGATTCCCAGATAAATAATATTTAACAAGGTTCATGAGCAATACATTTTAATAGAAGTCTAACCTAGAAATGCATTCACTCAGGTTGAACTGCTTTAGTCTGTATGTGATTATTTCTTGTTGATTGACATAAATATCCATAACACCTTATGAATGTGGTGGTTGACTAATAAAAATAACTGCAACTCCCCCTTACTTATGCAACGTTAGAATCAATGTGGTGTGACTCATCAATAATAAGCTGCAATAGAATAATTGTATTCTTTCAACCAATAGACCAAAACAATGCCACAACTCTTGGTCAACTCATGACCCCTAGGATAAGAATACACCACCTCAAAATAAAGATTATCGGCCCTTAAGTAATATTCCACTCCTTTGACATATGCACAACACCCTTTTACGACAACGCTTGGAATAACAAATTGAAATTCCTTGTCTCTTTGCCATGTAGGCACACAGGAAGGATTCAAAATGTGACGAATTTAATAATCTTGGACTCCTCTTTCAAGCTGGTGGTTTTTCCTGACTATTTTGTCTTGATGCAAACTTGTCCTATCCATGGAAGGTGTTGCAATAACAAATATCAACCTTTGCAATGCTCAATTCCTTATTTGACCTATCAGGAGGTTCCTTCTTGTTTATCGATCTCTTTGTATGATTATGGTGAGAAATAGGGTTCATCAAAATGAAATGAATCAAGATAATGAACCACTAAGTTTTCCCACACTAATCAATGCAATTCATGCAATTATGAGGACCAAAAGATGCAAATAACAATCAGAAAATAACCCTAACTGTTATAGAAACAATGAGGGAAGTTTTTAGAGCTCAAAGTGGTGTGTACCTTGCTGCAAGAAGCCTATTTTTAGGGCACAAAGGACTCATTCGCCTTTAGTGGCAAATGGGTCCCTATTAGGGTTTTTGAAATTGAGATCTGGGTTATTTTCCTTGATATCTGCACTCTTAGATCCTCAGTTGTCAGCTCCCAAAAACTTGTAATAAATTTTGTAGCTTCAATTCTTTATTCTTGCACTATGAAGGTCAATCTTGCAACTTGACAACTTTTTTAATTTTTCTTCAAACTCCTCCACTTGATCTTCAACCTGTAAATCTGCAAACACACACTCAAGGGAAGAAAAAATTGTTGATTATTAGTGAATAGGGTTTTGCCTAAGTCAAACCCCTCGTAGGTAATTAAACCAAATGATGAAATAATGAAATTGAAGCATGAACATGAAATGATGAAGTGTTGATACCTTAGAAGTTGTCTTTGGAAGATAAATCTACAATCTAACATGTAGTGGCCATGAAGAATGTAGATCTTGATCTCAATAGGATGTATAACAATGCTTGCAAGTAGATCTTCAATGCTACATCCACTATCTTAGCTCAACAACATGTAGGAATGCACTAAACCCTTGTCATGATGAAATGATCTTGAATTGTTGTAATAAAACCTTGATAATTTTCCTTGAAATTCCTTTGAAAATGCTTTATAATGCTTTCTTATGATCACTTGCACTTGCTAGGAGAAACAATGTGAATTATTTATACTAAATTAAGAGATTAACCCCGAAATTCAAACAATTCAAGCCGACTCCAGATCTGGAAACAAAAAGTATTAAATTCTTGCCATAATGAAATTCAAAAAGGGGGTCCTCATTAAGGGAGGACCCATTTCCCACCTAGGACGAATGGGTCTCGGCACTGTTTTCTAGGACCTTGCCTTTGGGGAATGAAAGTACATCAAAAACCCATGTAGGATTGTCTTGAAAAGGGGGGTCCTATAGAGGGAGGACCCATTCACCACTTAGGGCAAATGGGTTCTAGCACCAATTTTTAGGACCTAAAGTTTTCCCAATTAAATGTTATGTAATTTGAATTATGGGTGTCGAGATAGATCTTCAGAAAGTGTCACAAATAAGGCCTGAATTTGAATTAAAGGGCCAATTAACTCTAATTAACCAAAATTAATTATGAGGGCCCTAGATAAATGTGAAAGTGTGCTACAACATTTTACAACACCATAAATAGGGTACAAATTAAGTACATTTTATTAAACAGGGGCCCAAGATCAATGTGAATGTGTTACAACACATTACAACATTAAACCTAGGAAAAATTTGGTGAATTCAATGACAATTATTCCCAAATTAAGGAAAATGGATACTTTTTCCGTTAGTACAATATATATATATAAATATTCAACTCTTCTTTAGGTGAGTACAATTGGCCACTTGAGGATTCAAGGAAATTATTAAATGAAACTACAAATCCTTTTTATTCCAAAAATCACCAACAAATATAAACCCTAGAATTTTGATTGATATATCTCTACAAATCAATAAACTCTTCAAACCCTAGGAATTTTGTATTCGAAGAAGACACACAAAATTCCCACAATCGATGACACTCAAACACAAACCCTAATGTGAATCAACCTCTAGAAGGAACTGGGGTTTTGTCCAATCCTTTAAATCTGAAAGGATTTGGGTTTTCATCCAAATCCCAAACCTGAACTTGAGGGCTTAACTCCATAATTTCACGATCTCAATTGAAATAGTCTTCACATACTGAGAAATGAACCCTCATGTATTTTTATAATGCCTTTTAAGTTTTCCTACCAAAAACAATTATCACTTTATTATTAAAGTGTCTTTATTAAATTATCTCATAAATATTCCTGAGTCACTTTATACCTCATTAATATAATTATTTAATATTACCTTTATAATTGCAATTTCTTCCAAGCAACATTAAATGATTAAATTAATTAATATTTATTAGGTGGGATGGAAAAAGGGGACATTACACCTAGATATGGATATGGAATCTAAGGTATGAACACCTTCATTTTGAGGGATTGAGCTTATTATAAGAGGATTATGGTGAGAGGATTAGCAACCATTGAGGAGCCAACTAGATCATATGTGAGTTATATTTTGGTGAAACATGGAAAACGTTTTCCAAAAACAATCTCTTACAAAGAAAGGGTACCATTAGAGCTTGTTCAGACTAATTTATTTGGACCAATGTCGACTCCATCATTAGGAGGTAGTGTTTATTTCTTAAATTTTATTAATGATTTTAGTAGGAAAACATAAAAGAAAATTAAGTAAAAGTTTTAAACCCTCAAAATATTCAATGATTTCAAAGCAATGGTTTAAAAATAGAGTGGCCAACACATCAAGGTACTCAAGTTAGATAGATTTGGAGAATATAATTCAAATGAGGCCTTATAATTTGTAGATATCATAGAGTTAACAAGAAATTTACAAGGTACAGACCATAGTAGAATGGTGTCATAGAGAGGAAGAATAGAACAATCATGGATATATCTAGGAGCATGGTGAAGGCCAAACACTTGCCAAATGAATATTGGGTAGAAGTAGTAGTGTGTGAAGTGTTAGTGTAAATAGAGTCATTATCATACCTAGTTAGCTAATCATCTTTCTAGGATTGACCTATGCACACCTAGTTTAAGTTTACTTAGGTTTCTTTTGATTTTGTCTCACTTAATAGCATTGAGACATGTGTTCTCATGACTTGAGACACCTATTGACACTTGCTCACACACTTGTCAAGTGAGCTCACAAGCGTCCCACCTATGGAGGGATAGTCAAAGTTTCACTCCTACCTTCTCACCTCATCATTCTTACATACATATGTAAGGCTTGATACTTGTATTATACATTCTTCATTTTATATTTGATAGACATACTATTGTGCTTATTTTTTTCACTTGTAGAAGTTTGTTTCATGCTCTTGATCTTGGCATTCTCCAACATGGTATCACAACCATGAGAGCATGTTCCTTCCTACATCGATGTGAATATCACACATATCCCTATAAATGGATCATCATAAATCCAAATGGATAGCACCATCATATCTAGAAGGCTTCAAAAACAAAAAAAACATTTGTTTCATCAATTTTTGTAATTTTCAATTTTTGCAATTTTCATTTTTTGCAATTTTTTGGGCCACTGTGCTTATTTTTGAAAAGTTGTAAAAAAGTGATTTTTTTAGTAGAGGACCAATCTCTCCAAAGGCTCAATCAATAGGTTCATTCTTCTACATGACAACTCCTCAAGAATATTTTGACAACACTCATAAGAACAATTTCATTTTTTGGCATGGAGTATTTTTTATGCTTCTTAGGAATATGTCTTGTTTGATCCTTAAAGACATAGAACTTTAATCCAACATAAAGGTGCAGCGAATAGTCAAATATAGTTGTGTAAAAATCCACATTTGGTGTGAATACCCTCCATTTGGCACATGGACCAATTAAACTTTCACTTGGCGTGAAGACCCCAACTTGCTCAACCATAGCATGTATTAAGTTTTTATGATTAGTGGTTTATAAAAACAATACAAATTTATATTGTAACCTTATAAATTTTTGTAACTGCTAGTGGTGGTTTAGTTTTTTATGCTAATCGTTAGCATTTATTTTAACCATCAACTGACTATAAACTTTGAAAAGGGGTTTTTTTCATTTTTGCATAACTTTCAAACGAGGAAGTTCATTTTTTGATTGTGAATAGTCATCAAAAAGATCTTTCCAAGCCTAATGTCTTAGCATTGATATCTATATATATATATTAATGATTTTTAATCCTTCAAAGTCAATATTGTATGTAAATTTCAACAAGGCATAACTTTCACTTGCTTATTGAAATTTTGCAAAAAAAAAATTGTTTCTATTAGAATTTCACAAGGAATCTAATTTTGCATTTAAAATTAAGATCTAGGTTGCCATTTTTTCACAAAATTGTAAAAATATTCATGAGTTATAAATGAAAGATTTTGGCATCCAATCTTCATAAACTTGTAAAATTTTCTTGCACATTATTTTGAGGCACTACAATCAGTGCTAAACATTTTGTGGGAGCTCTCTGAATCAAGGGGGCAATATAGGTGTTTTTGTTTTTTAATTTTTTGGTTCGTGTGATCATGTCTCTCACACTAAATCCCTTCCATTTGAGTATTTTTTGTAATCCTCCTAATAAATGGAAAATCAAATGTGGATATTGTGGAAAGATAATGCATACAATAGAAGAATGTCAATTTCATCAAACTAAGGAACTGGAGAAAATTATTCTTAGTCATGGTATTGCCTTATCTGATCCTCTAATTCCAACACATGTAGAAACATCATCCAATCTCACCCATACATCTTGTGAGACATCATCATTTGGGGATGAAAAATGTAGTCTAATGACTTGCATTGATATCCCATCTCCCATATCACCTATTGCTACATCTGAATCTGGTGTTGACTCATTCATGAGTTCTTATGATTTTGTACATCAATACATTGTTATCATCATTCCAGATCCACCACATTGGGATGCATATCTACCAGGAGACATCTTTGGTTGTAGAATCTTGCATTGTAGATTTAGATGACACTATTGAGGACATTTGTCTTCTATTCGATGTTAGATTTGATGAATTTGCATCACCATTTCCATCTTTGGATATTGCTCTTGTCTCACTTACATCAACTTCTATCATGATATATTTGCAAACATTCATGAGTTATCATCTACAACAATAATAGATTCACATCGGTCCAGACATAGCCATACATTCATGGTCCTTGTTCCAAAATCACCAATGGTACCTGATTCATCTTATCAACATTTGTCACACATCAGCATTGGCTTGGAGATATTTGAGCATCATTTGAAAGCATCATTCACATCGTTTTAGTCTTTGGATCATGTGAATAATTAAGATACATACACCTTACTTCCTGCATATTCCTATTCAAAATGGGAAGTCATATTGTACACATTTGTAGTGTTGTTTCTTCCTAAGGGGAGAACTTTTTTTCAACATTTGTGGATCGTCTTTAGCATCCACTTTCAAGCATCTACTAGCATTGAATACATCATTTGGAGGGGAGGTTGCATGGTTTCTCTTCTCATCAATTTTAGGAGGAAGCATTTCCTCATATGGACTTCATGACGTCGCATTTTTTTGGGGGGTCACATGACCTTCTCTCTTTTCTCTCCTACGAGGAGAACATTCATTATACTTTGTGTTAGAAGTAGTCCTTGGGGGTTATCATGTGTCCTCCATCTATCACTTATCTTCTTCAATTGTACATTTCTTTTTATTGCATCATTTCTCTTTTGGAGAGGGGTTTTTATTTCACATTGGGTTTTTCTCCTTTACTCCAATTTATGAGAAAATTGTACATGAGTACCTAACATGGCCTCGTAGTGAGGACTCTTCATTAGTGCATACATTACTCCCTAAGTTGCACTTAAGGGGGATGTTAGTGTAAATAGAGTCATTATCATACCTAGTTAACCAATCACCTTTCTAGGATTGACCTATTCACACCTAGCTTATGTTTACTTAGGTTTCTTTTTCTTTTGTCTCACTTCATAGTATTGAGACATGTGTTCTCATGACTTGAGACACCTATTGACACTTTCTCACACACTTGTCAAGTGAGCTCACAATTGTCCAACCTATGGAGGGGTAGTCAAAGTATTACTCCTACCTTCTCACCTCCTCGTCCTTGCCTATATATGCAAGGATTGATCATTGTATTATACTCTTCATTTTATATTTGATAGAAATACTATTATGATTATTTTGTTCACTCGCGGAAGTTTGTTTCATGCTCTTGATCTTTGCATTCTCAAACATGAAGTGTATATTCTAAATAGATGCCCTACAGAGAGTTTCAAAGATAATATTTCATAATTATGAATGGTAAGCCATAGTGTATCTCATTTAAGGATTATTTTTACATTGCATATGCACATGTTCTAAAAAACATGATAGAGGCTAAAATATTATTATTATTGGATATAGTGAGAAAACAAAAATCTTACAAGTTGTACAATACCACTACCAAGAAGGTAATCAACGAGGGAGATGTAAAATTCATTGAAGAAGAAGCATCAGATAGAAGTGTTAATATAAATCATGCTTTCAACAACAATACCTCAAAATGAAGAAGAATCAAAAGAAAAAATAATGCAACCAAGTTCACAAGTAGTAAAAGGTACTCCAATAATAAATCTACAAGGGAAAATTTTAGGAGAGTTAAGAACCCAAAGGAATTTTGTACAAATAAATCCATCATTCCATGTAAGCCATCCTAATTCCAACTCACAAGTAAGTGATGAATCATATGCTACACTTGCCTCACTAGGATCAAGGTATAGAGGTTGAAAAAAAAATGAATTTTTAAAGAGATTTATGATCAAGGAGAAGAAAACTCATATTTTCATTGAGTTTTTTTTATTCTCTCATGATTTTGTATATTTTGAAGAAGAAATCAAGGAAGAACATTAGATCAAGGATATGCATGAAGAGATGAATTCTATTGAAAGAAATGAAATATGGGAGCTAGTAGATCTACCTAAAGGTAAATATTGCATAGGAGTCAGATGGGTCAATAAGAATACGTTAAATATAAAAGGTGAAGTTGAAAAGTACAAAGCAAGGTTAGTAGCAAAAGGTTTTTCACAACATCATGGAATTGATTACAATGAAATATTTACACTAGTTACAAATATTGATATGTTAAAATGGTCTTAATCATAGAAGCACAAAATAATTGCAAAGTTTATTAAATTGATGTCAAATTATCATGTTTGAATGGTCTTCTATATGAAGAAGTTTATATGAAACATCCACCATGTTATAAATTGCATATGCATAAAAGAAGGTGTGTAGATTAAATAAATCACTATATGGTCTCAAACAAGCACCAAGAGTAAGGTATATTTGAATTAACTCATACTTGATTAGTAATGGATTTAATAAAAGCAGAGGTGAACCCACATTGTATACAAAGATCAACAAGAAAGATTAGCTTTTGATTGTGTGTCTTTACTTAAAATTTATCTATAGACATGTTCAAATTAGCTATGAAGAAAGAGTTTGAGATCATAATTTAGGATTGATGAGATATTTTCTATGCATTAAAGTTTTTCCATCAAATAATGATATTTTCATTTGTCAATATAAGTATGATAATTCAATGTGTTAAAGATATTTAGAATGATGAATTACAATTTGGCACCAACAATAGTAGTAAAAATATCTAAACTCAACAAAGAAGACAAGTAATCCAATGTTAATCCAATAATATTTAAAAGATTTATTAGAAGTTTTATGTATCTAACAACCACAAGGCTAGATATAGTGCATGGTGTTAGTCTAATTTCAAGATTTATGGATTCACCAAAATTCTCACACTAGAAAGTTGGGAATATAATTTTGAGATGTGTAATAGGAACAATAGTACATGAAATATTATATTCCACAATTAATGCTTTTGATTTGATTGGTTATACCATAAATGATTTTGTAGGTAGCACAAATTATAGGAAGAGTTATTTTAGATTTTTTTTTTCACTTTGAAATAGGTTTAATCTCGTGTAAATCAAAGAAGGAACCTCTAGTGATAATTTCATCAGCTAAAGTAGAGTATTTGATGTTAGTGTAAATAGAGTCATTATCATACCTAGTTAGCTAATCACCTTTCTAGTATTGACCTATTCAAACCTAGCTTAAGTTTATTAAGGTTTATTTTTCTTTTGTCTCACTTCATATGGTTGAGACACATGTCCTCATGACTTGAGACACCTATTACATGTACACTTGCTACTTTCTCACCCACTTGTCAAGTGATCTCACAAGTGTCCCATCTTTGGAGGGGTATTTATAGTTTCACTCCTACCTTCTTACCTCCTCATCCTTGCCTATATATGCAAGGCTTGATCATTGTATTATACACTCTTCATTTTATATTTGATAGACATAATATTGTGCTTATTTTGTTCACTTGTGGAAGTTTGTCTAATGCTCTTAATCTTGGAATTCTCCAACATGGTATCAGATCTATGAGAGCGCATTCCTTTCCGCATCAAGGTGGCTCCCGCTTTTATCCCTATCAATTGAGCATCATAGAGCCAAATGGACACTATCATTGCGTCTGAAAGGCCCAAGAAAAAAAGAAATATTTTTCATTTCATTGAATTTTTTGTTATGGATTGTGTCTTGAAGGGTTTGTAGAGGCTATGCATTATCTGTCTAAGGTCAATATTTTGTACTACTAGACCAATTTAGATAATGAAGTGTTGATCTAGTTTGTGAAAGCCCTTGGAAGAAAAAATGATCTAAATTTTTAAAAGTTTTAGGAAGAGTGGCATGTTAAATCAAGTTGTATAAGGCAACCAAAGCATTTTAGAAGTGTTGTAGAGGGGTTTTCCAGCGCATTGATTAACTTGTGCATAGTTGTTTGAAGTGACCTTTTTTATCTTAAATTTTACATAATCTCCACTCCTCTCTTCACACCCCAACAACTCTTGCTTAGGAACCCACTCCTCCTCAATATCCTCTAGCTAGTCCACATACACTGCATGATCTCTTCTTTGGCAATCATTTTGAACCTAGTTGCACAATAGGAGATATATTTTTGGTTCACAGTTTCTTTGATCATTTTTTGTGCATCAGTGCATAACACCTTGATCTCTAAATGCTTCAAAGCACCATCAGATGATAGAGAGCCATGCATGATAGTAGATGATACCAAAGGGCTACTAAAAATTGAAATGTGGTTTTACATGTCATAGCCATTGGCTTCAATTGCTTGTTATTTCTAACAAAAAAATGTGAAAAGCTAGCGATTTCAACCCTGAAAATTGGACTCGAACCATAATTGAAGATTGAAGACTATTATCATTTGGTATCTAACTCCAACTTTCTTGGTCAACAATTCCAAACATTCAAAAAACTTTTTGTCTATTTGACACCAACTCCCATGTGGCCTCCAATTTCCCTCTTTGGTGGCCCTTTTTCAATGACTCCCACAAAGACATGCACAAAAACTAGGAAGTTTGGTTTCAAAATTTATTTTCCATTTATTATTCTATGATTATATGTTTTTTATAATTACCTTGCAAATACATTTTAACCATTAATAGTTATCTTAAAATCATCAAGTCTTGTTAAGGAGTGGGTTGTTTTCTTTTTTTGTGATAACTTGCAAATGGGGGGTCTTTTTTCAAGAGTAAATACTCGACACAAAGTTGGTTTCGTCACCAAAATTTTAGCATGAAGATGATTTCAAAATTGTACTTTTAAATCTGCTTTTATCCTCCAAAAATCAGTGTAATTTGTACAATTTTCAACTGGGCATAACTTTCACCTCATTTGTCAAAAATTGATAAAATTTATTTTGAAATTCATCAAAATTTTGCAAGGATTTCAGATTTGAATCAAAATTCAATTTAGGAAAGCCCATTATTCCATATTTTTAAAAATCTCTAAGTTATAAACAAACTATTTGGCTTCCAAACTTCACACAAGTTTGTAATTCTTATTTTGCATCTTTTTGGGGGGTCTACAATCAAATATAATATAATTTTGGGGGGGTTTCTAAGGAAAAATTCAAGTGTCTTGTTGTGTGTGCATCATGGATCCAAAAATTGATTTTTAACACCACATAATTTCCACACATGTAAAGTTAGAGTACAACAATTACTTCAATCTAAGGGATTATGACAAATGATCAATGGACAAAAGAAGTAGTTTACTAGAGAGTTTGAGTAGTTTACTTATCCGAACAAGTTAGATGAAGCAATGGGTCTGATAGGTCTTCTTGTTTCTAATAATTTGTAATTTCACATTTCTATTTATATAGCTCCTAAGAAAATGTGGGGAAAATTTGAAGATCTCTTTGGTAAAGTTGATGAGTTCAAGATTCTACAATTAGAGATAGAATTAACAACGTTGTCACCTGATTCATTTCCATATAGTGGAGATTTCTTGGTACAATTTAATTCTTTGATTTCTAGACTTCAGGGTTGTGGTAAGCCAAAAATAGACATGGAATGTGTCTTCTTGATTCTATCAAAGCTAAAAGGTCCTTATCAAATTTTTGCTTCTTTTTTCTACTCTACAATGGATGCTCTTGGATCAACACATGTAATGCCTTCTTTTTAATAGTTTTACGATATAATCACAAGAGAAAAATCTAAATTAATCCCTGTGGATGCTATCACCTCTTCAAAAAGTCAAGCATTAGTTTCTCAATCATCTAAGGGAAAGAAACAAACTAAGGATCAAGCTAAGGGATCAAAATCAAACACTTCATCAGATTCATCTACCTCATCAAAAGGGAAAATTTCTAAGGACAAGCCCAAATGTACTTATTGTAAAATATTAGGGTATGAAGAACACCAATGTTACAGAAAGGAAATTGATGACTTGAAGACTCTTCTTCAACAAGCTCAGCTTCAATTTCCTAAGACAAGTGGTTCTTCCCTTTCTACATCAACATTATTCACATTTTCAACAAAGGATAAGAATAAGGGTATGGAACTTATTGCTTTTGCAAAAACACATCACACAACTGGCTTCTTGATTCTATGGCATCGCACCACATGGCTACATCTAGGGAACTATTTTCTACGTTTGAGGCTTGTTCATTCCCACCAATATTGATGGTGATTAACACCTATATATCATCTCTTGGAAAAGGATCTATTGAAATTAGAGAAGGAAAATTCAATGATATACATTATGTACCTTCCTTATCGAATAATCTCCTTTCTATTTATCAAATTACACATGGTGGCACAAGAAAAACAATTGAGTTCACACCACATTCAATGATAATCAAAGATTTCCATAGTAGAGACATCATTTCCATGAGTCATGTTGATCATGATTCTAGATTGTATTCCTTTGCTTCCTTTGGTTCTTCTAACTTTGACGATGGTTTGAGTATAGATAACATTGATACCTTTAGCATGCATAAGGAGATACAATTTGGTTATTTGAACCTTAGATTTCTATACTCCTCATCGATTCTTTCACCTTACATTGATATCACGTCTCCATATTGTTCTTCTTTAGTATTGAGTGTTCCTAAATCATTGGTTTCTCATGGTTTAGGACAACATGATATTGAAATTTGTGTTTCCATTACAATTGAATGGGATGATTACTTAAATGGCATATCAAAATGGTTTAGTGAATCCCATTTTATAGAGTTGGTAGACACCTTTGATGACATCCACATCAACATTGTTGTCAACCCATCTACATCTTTGGTTTTTGTTCTACATAAACCTCCACATGGAGCATTTGAGCAAATTTTAGAGATTTCACCATTGTCTTTGGATCTTGTGCATAATTTAGAGACTTTCATTCTTCTCACATGGGAAGATATCATGCACCTATCTGCATTTCTTCTTCTTACACAAGGAAGAAATGTTTTTCGACATTCAAGGATCACATTCCGTATTCTTCTTTGAGCATCACTCAACATTGCATGTTCTATGATCTTATGGGGGGCTCCATAGTCTCTCTTTTTATCTCCTATGGGCGGAAAATTTATTGTGCCTATGTGATAGAATTAGTCCTTGGGGGTCATCATGAGTCCTTCTTCTATCTTCTTCACTTGTGCATTTCATTGCATTTGCATCATTTCTCTTTTGGCGAGGGGTTTTTATTTTCCATTTGGTTTTTCTCCTTTACTCCACTTTATAAGATATTTGTACAAGTACCTAACATGTCCTAGTAGTCAAGACTCATCATTAGTGCATACATTACTCCTTAAGTTGCACTTAAGGGGTTGCTAGTGTAAATAGAGTCATTATCATACCTAGTTAGATAATCATTTTCTAGGAGTGACCTATTCACACCTATCTTAAGTTTACTTAGGTTTATTTTTTTGTTGTCTCACTTCATATGGTTGATACATGTTTTCTCATTATTTGAGACACCTATTGCATGTACACTTGCTACTTGCTCATGCACTTGTCAAGTGAGCTCACAAGTGTCCCATCTTTGGAGGGGTGGTCTGAGTTCCACTCCTACCTTCTCACCTCCTCATCCTTTCCTATATATGCAAGGCTTGGTCATTGTATTATACACTCTTCATTTTATGTTTGATAGATATACTATTGTACTTTCTTTTTCACTTGTTTATGTTTATTTCATGCTCTTGACCTTGGCATTCTCCAAAATTTGATAGCAACATCAGCAATATGTCAAATAGTTTGGATGCATAGAGTATTGATATATGTATTGCATGATTAAGAGGATATAACACCAATATTTTGTGATAATAAGTCAACAATTATATTATAAATGAATCATATTTTTTACAAGAGGAGCAAGCATATTGATGCCAAGACCCTTCACCATAGAGTTAGTAAATAATGGAGAAATATATTTGGATTTTTTTAGATCTAAATACCAATTGGTAGATATATTCACAAAGGTGTAGGAAAGGAGAGTTTTGAGCACCTAAGATAAAACTTGAGCATTGTGGATGCTAAAGAAACTAGTGGTAGAAATCAATGGGGAGTGTTGGAATAAAGAATAATTTCTCCCACATTAAATAATAGGGAGTAGGACGTAAATAATTATTTAATTAGTTTCTAAAAGAGAGAAAATAATTAAATATTTGTTAATGGTTTACTTTTTTTTTTGTCTAGTGTAGTATGTTAGCTAAGTTTATATGAAACTCTCAAAACCTTTATATAAAGACGCATCATGTAAGAATTTTCAATCAAATCAAATTGAATAGAAGACTTTTCTAGAGAATTTATGTATTTGCCTCTATCCACCATCATATATGGATTTTTGGGGAAAAAATTATTCTTATAGCATAAATATACATTCACAATATATTAATTATGAGATTTCAAATAATTAAATGTCATATATTTTTAAAACATGAAATAATTTAAATAGTTATGAGAGAAGCATGCACATATAATATAAATAACTAATATGTTAACCTTAACATGTATAGAATTTATAGTAGACACAACAAAAGGGTTTAATATTATATTGAGAAGAGATACCTTCATTAAAAAGTACTATGAGATGGGAAAGATGGTTTATACATACAAGTTTGATAAATTAGTCAAGCTTGAAATAATGGAGGGGATTGGACCCTTGAGGGAAGTAGCTTGAAGTTTTCTGCAACAAATAAACTTTATTATTTTTTTTTTAATAATTGAAAATTAAATAAAAACATTCTTCAAAGAAAAATACTAAATGATAAGTAAAAGTATTCATAATTGATGAGATTAGTTGAGATTTTTTAAATATGTTAATTTTTCATTGATCTTTTTATTAAATTGTATTTCTATTATCATGATAAAATTATATAAATTTATAATATTTATTTTTCATTTTATCTATAAATCATAGTGTGATTAAAAAAATAATTTAAAAACTTTTATAATTTTTTTGGAAATTCTTAAAATTAAAATTTTAAGACACTCAAAAATGTCTTGGTAATGTTTATTTTATATATGGAATCACTATAAAAATAATAAAAATGACATCTTAATTGGTAGAAAAAAAAAATCTTACAAGATTGAAATGTTCTTCCAATTAGCAATAAAATCTGGTATGTTACCAACAAAGTTGTTGCTACATGCTTGACTGCAAAAGAAAAGAAATGTGTTGAATCACATCTATATGTCCAGCTATTTTTATAAACTTTGGGATCTCAACATTGAATGCTTAAAACAAGATTTTAGAGGTATAGACTTACAATTCATACAACTTCCTTAAATGGGAAAATGCCTTTGGTATCTTTCCACTAAATTGATTATTTGCAAGATGCCTGAAAATAAATAAAAATTATATTTGTAACATTCCTGCAAATAAATAGAAATACGTTTCCAAACAAATGGAAATACCATTTCCTAATACATGCAAGTTTTATGAATAATTTTAGGGTAAATACTAAATTGTATATTCATCTTTTTCCTATCAAAAAATCACATTAGTTAAAAATAATTTGTAGTTATGAATAATATTCTTGAATAAATAGCATATAAGTTTATAATAGACCAACCTTAAGTATAAATGGTTGGTATGTTATAATCAACAACCAATCATATATAAATAACTCACATGTTGGGAAACTTAAATACAAGCTTCCCCTAGAAAAAATTGACTTGATGAACATAATGAACTAATCTAATGAATTTCCTTTGTGCATATGAGCTAAATGTAAATATCATGTTTGTTTACTAGCTACATAAATTCTATTCATTGCAAGTCTAGTGTTGCTAGACAAGTTTAGCATAGCACATCTTTGTGATATATTTTATTTATCTTGGGCAAGCAAGTTTTCTCCAACTAGCTCCAACTACATTGTTCAATTGCAAAGACTCCAATTGCATTGTTCACACTAGCTCCAAGTTTTCTCTAATCTTTATTGATTCTTTCTTCTAGGGTTTCACACTATCTCCAACTACATTGTTCAATTGCAAAGACTCCACTCACACTGATTATTGCACAAGATCACTAAATACACTAAAGTAGGGTTTCACTCCTTTTCTTTCTTATTTGCTCAGTTTTCTCAAGAATTTGTAATCGAATGACTTAGAAATGAATGAAAATATCCTATTTATTCATTAATTAACTTAATTTTATTCATTTATTTATCCTTTGCTAGTTAGGTATATCAACTATCGGAGAGCTCTACAGATTCACATAAACCTAAATTCACTCAACAATCCTCCATAGTTCAACCTCTCATTCTATTGTTTTGAGCCACTAATTCTAACTTGTTCAGATATCATATTTTTCAAAAAAAATATTACAAATCAACTTTCATGTTGTATTATTCAACATTTTATCCTTTCATTGGAGCTGAAATATTTTGCGATTGTTAGCTCCCCCTAAGCCAATGCTCTATCTTAATCTATTATGAATTCTTATGCATAATGCTCAAGCATAGTATCATCCTTCATCTCATTATCTTTCCCTTGTTTCCTTCTCCAAACTTTTGTAGTTTCCTTCTTCTTCCTATTAAAGGTATCCTCCATCTTCATGTACTACATAAGGGGTTTCATGAAATTAATCCTGCAAAATCTTGCTTTATGCCCAAGATTGTTGAACTTGTAGTATACTACATTATAGTTCATCAAAGGTGCAAAGGGGTTGTAGTTATTTCTTGAGAATTCATAAGAAATCATATTCTTGTTCCAGTTAACATGTATTTCTTGAGTTAAACAATCACTTGCTTAGTGACCAAGGAAATTACATTTGTAGCAAACAACATTATGATCATTTTTCCTAACTTTAGTTTTGCAATCAATAGCCTTATGACCAAATTTATTACATGAGTAAAAATTACCATGAAAGGGTTGAGAGAACCTAGATGTAGCAGGTTGTCTTGTAGGAGGAGGACCCCAGAATCTCTTATGTTTGTGGACTAGATAAATTCATCATCTTCCTTCTTGAAATCCTCTATCTCCTTGACTAGATCAGACTTTGTGTTTCTGGAGGCAATCACATATGGATCCTTAGTAATTTTCTTCTTAGGGGGGCCATTGATCTTTGTGAAATCATCCATCTTTTATTCTTTATCTTTGAAAATCTCACACATGCTTGCAGATGCATCAGTTGTTGAACTCTAACATTTCTCAAAAACTAAGACTAGATTTATTCTTTGATTGCCAATTATTTCACCAAGAATGGTAGTACCTCCTTTTATTTTTAGACCCTTGTCAATACGTTCCTTTGCTTTATCCACTTCCTTCCTTAGGGAGACAATTTCTTCTTCAATTTTGGAGCATTTAATTGACTTATCATTGAGCTTAGTATTTAGATAATCTACAACCTTCTTACCTTTGGAACTTCCAAATTGACAATTGTCTCTTTTGATTCTTTGAGCTTGATCTTATATTCTTCATTTTCTCTCCTTGTTACATCTAGATCTTCTAGTGTAGAAACGAGTTCTCCTTCAAAATTAACTTCACAATCTTCTTCATTAAAGATTGTCATATCTTTATCATCTTTCAAAGGATTCTTATTATTAATCAATACTTTAGTACCCATGTGTTCCACTCCAAGATCTACCTTAGTTTTTAGATTGTATCAAAGAACTTGGCTTTGATACCAATTGTTGAACACCACATAAGTAATGAGAGGGGGTGAATTAGTACTTCATCAAATATTTACTTCCAATATAAATTAATCAAATGTAAGCATTTAAAGCATGAGAAATAGAAGAACACATAAGAACATGACCATAACAATAGATTTACGTGGAAAACTCTAGAAGGGAAAAATCACAATGAGCAAGTTGCTTGGATCTAATATCCAAATCCAGCCTCACAAACAAAAATAGGATTTACAACAAGTTTTATGAGCTACAACCGAAAGGAAGTTGCAACTTCCTCAAGTGATACAACACTTAAAACAAAAAATGAGGCTACAACCTCTATACAATGATACTTATCTGATTCAAATATTTCTTTCACAAAATAGACTGCTTCAACTTTCTACTGGCCTTTCCAAACTCTACAATACTATCTTACTTCTACATAGCTACTCTACCAAGCTCCACAACATTAGAATATCATCAAATACCTCTTTTTTTTCATCACAACTATCTCCAATATCTTAGTAGCAACATCACTGTTGAACTACCATGCATGAACTAATCTTTTCCATATTTCATTATCAAAACAACTTTTGCATTTATTTTATTCGCATCATCTTTTCTTATACACCTCACACCTCACATACCTCTTTCAATAATATTGATCTTACATTTATATCCTCTGCAACACTTCAAAACTTTCTCCTTTGTTGGCCAAGATGAAACATGTAATGGCCAAAACAAGTCAGCTCCAAGATATCTGCCTTAAGTAGAAATCAAATATGGTTCAAACCAAGAGATAATAAATACATTTTTTACCTTAGCACACATCTCCATACTAGAGAACACTTCCAAACACCTGCACAATCATGTCAACATACCAAGTCGGCCCACCAAACACATAACCTTCTATACATTAGCTCCAGACCTAAAGTGGTATCGGAGAAATAAAAATAACATCATGTGGATCATGTCATGAACATTATGTCTTTACAAACATTCCTACACTCTCCTTTTATCATTTTAGGCTATTTCATGTTGGTGCAAGCACTTGAACACTGATGTTGGTATCCCTAATACACTCAAATTACACAGACTTGATGTAAAACATTGAAAATCATACTTGCAATAGGCAAAGACATTTGAAATTTCAACTGAGCATACCAACTAACTATATGAGCTTATCTTTCAATCAGCAAAGCCTAATGTCAAGATGCAGTGAAATGTGGTGCCTTTTTGTCCTACCTTAGGCAACCATTTGCATGAACTTGACTTGTTCTTATTCTACTAACTCTAGAAATATTTTTGGTAACACTTATGCACTGAAACTTGGAACATACATACCTCATATCTATAGTGAACTATCCTCCAAACCACAAGGCCACATCTTCATCTGTAGAGAAATTTAGATCATTTAATGGATCTTTTATAGTGCAATTCTTTGTGCCTTTGATAGTTTGAAGACATACATTTTTCTTCATATCCCAAGTAAAGTCTTTCATCAGGAAACATATGTAACAATACATCAATCAAGTCATTTTGAAAATTCACACCAATCCATGAAATTCAGAAGATAAGTTGCAAGTATGTATAGATGATACTAATCCAACAAATCACATCCCTTAATCCCAACTCTTCATTAAAGACAACACACTAGTGCTTTTTCAATAGAAACATAAGTTAACATCAATGACAACACATTTGCAATAGTTTTTTGTGGCTTCTTCTATAGGGAGTATTGTATGATGTTACTCTACCTTAAAGGTTTATTCTATTTTGATATATGTTAGTTATTAGGGAATCTTAGACCACAAAAATATCTTGTGTTGTGTGTGATCTATCTTCTACATTATCTCATTACAATTATTATATGTGGATCTTACTAGGGTAGGTGGTGAAAATATCTAAAAGGAAAGGAGGAAATAGAGATGTGAGACCTACAAAAACCTCACTACTATGGGAAATAAATCACTTTTATCATTATATGGATACTAAATGACACATGGGGTATTTAGGCTACTAAGTCACCATAAGGTAAAAAGTAATGTGAGACCAATCATGAAGCAAGAGAAGAACCCATGTGATTAGGAGGCTCACAAGTACAAGAAGTCTCTAAAAAATGATCATAACATTAAAAACTTATTTAGAGAGGTGAAAACATTAGGAAAAATTATGATGGTTGGACCATGAACAACACCAAGATGTTGGTAGCTAAGAGAAAACTCCTACCAATATCATCCACTATTCATATTTTGTGTAATGCCTCTAGCATTCACACTTGCTATTTTGTGACCTTGGCTTTAGATCTAATGATAGTTATACTTTATTATTTGTGTTGATGTGTTCTTGGTATGTTATTTTTATTGAAATCTATAGTATACGGTTTATGGTGTGATACATGTGATATATTTATGTTTAGATATGGCAATGGTCAAGAAAGAAAAGATGTAGAAATACAAAGCTAAATTTGAAACCCTGAGGATGTATGAAGATGAATACATTATAGCCTACATGTTCAAAGTGGATGAAGTGGTAAATTTCGTGAATGGTCTTGGTGGTAAGTTGGAAGAAAGAAAATTTGTGAAAAAGGTATTAAGAACTCTTCCTAAATCCTATAGTTCTAAATTTATGATGGTTGGACCATGAATAACACCAAGATGTTGGTAGCTAAGAGAAAACTCCTACCAATATCATCCAATGTTCATATTTTGTGTAATGCCTCTAGAATTCACACTTGCTATTTTGTGACCTTGGCTTTAGATCTAATGATAGTTATACTTTATTATTTATGTTGATTTGTTCTTGGTATGTTATTTTTATTGGAATCTATAGTATATGGTTTATAGTGTGATACATGTGATATATTTATGTTTAGATATGGCAATGGTCAAGAAAGAAAAGATGTAGAAATACAAAGCTAAATTTGAAAGCCTGAGGATGTATGAAGATGAAGACATTATAGCCTACATGTTCAGAGTGGATGAAGTGCTCAATTCCATGAATGGTCTTGGTGGTAAGCTGGAAGAAAGAAAAATTGTGAAAAAGGTATTAAGAACTCTTCCTAAATCCTATAGTTCTAAAGTTTTTGTTATTGAGGAAGCTCAAAATTTAGATCAATATTCTAGAGATCAGATATTTGGTGCTTTAATTACTTATGAATTGAGATATTTTGGTCAAGATGCTACAAATAAAGAAACTCCTTTTAAAGTCAACAAAATAGAGAAGGATGATGAATTAGATCATGATGATCTTGATGAAGTGGAAGCAAACTTTATAAGGAGATTAAAAAGGGCACAAGAAAATATAGAGGTAAGTTAGCCTTTAAGTGTTTCAATTGTGGAAATATAGGTCATTATGCTTCTAAATGTCCAATAAAAGTTGAAAATGACAAACATAAGGATCATAAAGGTAAATATATCAAGAAGAGTTACTATGTTGAAAAAGACAATGGTGTATCTGATGATGATGAATTAGACTATCCTGAAGAAGATAGTGATGAATGATTGTTCATGGCTCTAAATATTGGAAATAATTCTACTAATCTTGAAAGATGAGTGAAGGAAAGTGCTCTAGAAACATATCACAATATTGAAGGAACTATGGTGATTGCTTTTCATGTAAGAGAGGAGAGGAACTACTGGATAATTGATAGTGGATGCTCAAAACATATGTCAGGTGATAAAAGTAATTTTGTTAAACTTTAGAAGTATGATGGTGGTCTTGTTAATTTTGGTGATCATACATCTACTAAGATCTGTAGAAAATGTTTAATTAGTTTTTATGGCAAGCATAAACAGATGATGTTCTTTATGTCAAGGGTCTTTGATATAATCTTTTCAGTGTCAGATAAATGTGTAGCAAAGGTTACAATTTTGTGTTTCAAGATGGTGGTTGTGAAATTAGAAAAAGAAGATCTGAAACTTTGGTTATTGCGGGAACAAGGGTAAAGGTAATGTTTATCAACTCAAAGGTGGTGGTGTTAAGTTCTTTATGTCTCAAATCAATGAAATTTGGCAATGGCATAGAAGAATAGGTCACATTAACTTTGATAGCCTAGTGAAGATTAGTTCTACTGATGTTGTGAGAGATTTTCCAAGAATTACAAATCCTATTAATGCAATCTGCAAAGAATGTCAATTTGGAAAGTAGACAAAGAAGAGGTTCAAGAGTAAAGAATATTCTACCATAGGTCACTTGGAGTTGGTGCATACAGACTTATTTGGACCTAAAGAATAAGAATCTCTCAAGGTGATAGGTATTTTATGTTGTTAATTAATGATTATTCTAGAATGACTTGGATGACATTTCTCAAAGAAAAATTGGACGCTCTAGATAATTTTAAAGCCTTTAAATCTATGGTTGAGAATGAAATCAATCTAAAATTCAAATTCTTAATGTGTGCCAAAGGTGGTGAGTTCACCTCCAATGAGTAATAGTTTTTGTGAAGATCGTGGGATAAAAGCTCCTAGGGCTCCTCAGTAGAATGGAGTTGTGGAGAGGAAGAATATGACAGTTCAAGAAGCTACAAGAACTTTGATGAAGGAAGTAAATCTACCAGATGCCTACTGGAAAGAAGCAATTCATATTGCAGTGTACATACTTAATAGAGGTCAAGCTAGAGTGAATAGTTCAAAGACTCCCTATGAGTTATGGTATGGTTGTTGGAAGTATGAGTAGCTTGTGTGTTGTCATTGATGTCAACAGTCCTAGGTTTTTGTATTGATGTCAATAGGTCTATGGAGAGATTGTTGGGAGTTTGTAATGATGCTTTGGTTGGTTACATTATGTTGTCATTAGTAGTATCACTGATGTCAACCTCTAGTGTTTCCTTGATGAGCATGTATTGGTGATTGATGAGGTTCAACCTCTTGTGTGGTTGAGGTGCTAAGGAAGTGTTGAAGATGACGAGAATGTGTTTGTGATGCTTAGTTTCCAAGTGCTTTTGAGAAAATTTGAATAAAAGAGAAAACAATATGATTTAGAGGTGTTCAGTATAGCAGGGTAGTGATTTGGTTTTGCTCCACATTTCTTCTATGTTAAAGATCTACTTATGTGGTCCATATATGTTGATTAGAGGTATTCAGAGGTGTTATATCTAGAGTTTTAGGTTTTGGATCATTGTGAAAGAAATTTGTGTTCACCAGTGTGAACAGTGTATTGCGCCAGTGGTGTCTGGAAGAAATGGTTTTGCACCACATTTCTCTGTAGTTTTGTTTCTGGTCTTGCAGATCTGGAAGTGTGTTATATTGCTCGTATTTATCTTTAGTCTAAGTTGTTTGAAGTTTGGTGCTTTGCAAGGTTGGATTCATGTGTTACAATATGAGGAAAGTTAACTAGGTGTACAAGATAAGTATGTTCTTTAGGTGAAAGTTTTTGCAAAGTAATTTGTTGGATTTCAAGGTGTTTATGGAATATTCTAGATTTTGTTCAGGTGATGTATGTTGTCCATGAGTCATCTTTGCATCTAAGGAAGCATGTACTTGAATGTTCAATGGTGTTTACACAGGTTCGGCTAACCTTGGGTGTTTACACTGATTGCAAATATGCTTCATTTTTTGTGGAAGCATGGCATGGCATGTATGTGTATATTTGGGTCTGAGTTAAGGTGTGGTGTGGTCCACTTTCATTCCTTTCCATTGTTGGAATTCTTAGTGCCAAACTAATTTGAATTTGCATGATTGAGATGCTGACCTGGTCAATTATTTTTAAGGGTGAGGATGGTATAAATAAGTATAGAGTTGATGAGAATTGGGGTATGATGTATGTGATCCAAAGTGCAAAGTTGTGAAGTATGTAAGTGTGAAATGCAGTACAAGCTTTAATGTGTTAGAATACTAGAAGCAGTGAGAAAAAGGTGTCTACATTCTTCAGAGAGGCTGTGAATATAATAGTGATGTTGTGGTGGATCCTTCTGTTGCTTTGAGATGGATTTATCATTGTAACATTCTTCTTTCTTCTTTTTTGTAATCTGGAAGTGAGCCTTTAGTAGTGAGCCCTTCGATAGTGATCCTATTGTATTTGGTGTTGCAATTACTCTATATTCTGAGATCATCCTCATCGTAGTTTTTCCCTTCTTGGGTTTTCCATGTAAATCTAGTGTTCTCATGTGTTTGTGTGTGTACATTATTGTTTCTCATGTTTACAATATGCTAATGCATGATAAGGGTTTAAGTGGTTGTTAAGGGGTTAAGGACTAATGTAGATCTAAATATTAAAGCAGGTTTTAATGTTTTAATGTACAACTGATTCACCCCCCTCTCAGTTGTCTTGTGCATTCAACAATGGTAAACCTCCTATTGTGAAATATTTTAGAGTGTTTGGAAGAAAATACTATATCAGAAGAGATGAAAACTTAGGAAAGTTTGATGCAAGATTTGATGAAGAAATCTTCCTTGAATACTCTACAAAGAGAAAGGCATACAAATGCTATAACAAAAGGTTGAAGAATATTGTTGAAAGTGCAAGTGTCAAAGTGGATGAAGAACCATATCAAAGTTTTGTGTTGATAGAAGGATATGAATCTGATGAATCCCCTTGCAGTGAAGAAGAAAAAGAAAAAGAAAAAGAGATGATAGTTGAAGAGGAATAAGCTCCGAAAAAGATCCCTAAGACTCTTAAGTATGTGCAGAAGAATCATTCTAAAGATCAAATCATTGGAGACAAGATAAAAGGTGTGTTGACAAGAAGAAAAGTTGCTATGAAAGAGGACTAGGTAAAATTTTGCTTACTTTTTGAGGTAGAACCTAAAACTGTAATTGAGGCATGCAAATATGAGAATTGGATCAAAGCTATTAAAGAATAATTGGAACAGATTGAGAAGAATCAAACTTGGGAATTGGTCCTAAGACAAACAAATAAGAATGTGATAGGAACTAAGTGGGTTTTTAGGAACAAGTTGAATGAGGATGGAAAAGTTGTTAGAAATAAGGCTAGGCTTGTGTGTAAAGGCTACTCACAAGTGCAAGGAATAGATTTTGAAGAGACTTTTTCTCTAGTGGCATGAATGGAAGCCATTAGAATGTTTTTGGCTTTTGCAGCACTTAAAAACTTCAAGATGTATCAGATGGATGTGAAATATGTATTCTTGAATGGTGAGTTGGAAGAAGAGGTATACATTGAACAATCGAAAGGTTTTCAGTTATTAGAAGATGTTGATATGGTTTTCAGATTGAAGAAAGCATTGTATGGACTCAAACATGCTCCTAAATCTTGGTATGAAAGGTTGGATAAGTACTTGTTGTAGCAAGGATTTAGAAAAGAAACTGTAGATAGCAACCTTTACTTCAAGGTTGAGGGAGAACAAATTTTGATTGTGGTAGTGTATGTTGATGACACAATATTTAGTGGAGATGAAGGTATGTGTAAGAGGTTTGCAGAGGAGATGCAAAATAATTTTGAGATGTCAATGTGTGGGGAGATGAATTTCTTCCATGGGTTACAAATCAGTCAATCAAAAAAAGGTATTTTCATTTCTCAATAAAAGTATGTTAAGGAAATATTGAAGAATTTTGGAATGGAATATTCTAAACCATTATGTACTCCCATGGTTACTTGTTGTAAGTATAGAAAAAATGACGAATCTCCTAAGATAGATCGGAGAAAGTATAGATCAATTTGGTGGATTGCTATATCTAATTGCTACTAGAACAAATATCATACATGCAGTATGTCTTGTGGCAATATTTCAAGAAGATCCCAAAGAATCACATCTGACAACAGTGAAAAGCATATTTATATATTTGAAGGGCACTCCAGATTTTGGTCTATGGTATCCTAGGGATATTGATTTCTCTTTGAGTGCATATACAGATGTAGATTGGGCAGGTTGTACAGATGATAGAAGTACAAGTGGATGTCCTTTCTTTCTTGGAAGTAGATTGGTTTCATAGTTAAGTAAGAAGCAGGATTTAGTGTCATTATCTATTGCAGAAGTAGAATATATTACAACAACATCATGTTGTACACAAGTATTTTGGATGAAGTAGAAATTGAAGGATATTAAAGTATCATATGATGAACCTATTTCTATCTTGTGTGATAATACGAGTTCTATCAATATTTCAAAGAATTAGGTAATGCATTCAAGAAGAAAACATATCTCTATATGGTATCACTTTCTAAGAGAAAAAGTTGCAGAGAATGAGGTGAAGCTAGAGTATGTGCCTACAAAGGATCAAGTTGTAGATATCTTCACAAAGGCTCTTCCAAAAGATACATTTGAGTATCTCTGGTAGAAGTTAGGGGTTATTGCCCCTCCTTTCAACTAGATGCATAAGAGTGTGCATTTCTCCAAGGAGCATTTCAAGATACATTCTTGCTCCTGGATTGATGAAGGCTACCTCTTAGGGGGAGCGAGTAGTGTTGTGTTCTAATTGGTGCAGTCAGAGGGAGCATATCTTGTGCCTGTAATGACAAAAAATGTATCCCTCTACATTTTCGCATTTGTTCGGGCCCCTCTTGTTAAATTAAGCTTAATGCTACCTTGATTTAGTGTTGTAATGTGTTTAATTCATTCACATTAGGTCTTGGGCCCTTGTAAACTAAGTGGACCTAATTGTGCCTTATTTAGGGTGTTGTAAAGTGTACCTTTACACTTTCACACTAATCTAGGGTTTTATTAATTAATTATGCTTCTTTATGCTATAATTGGCCTTATTTTTCATCCACAAGCCTTAATTAATGCATCTTTTTGAGGATAATCCTGACATTTACCAACATCCAATCATAATTCATGTGTTTTTGGATTGTATGGCCCAAATTTAGTGATCTGGGACTCATACACCACCTTGGGTGTATGGGTCCCACCTAAGTTTTGTGTTCCCAATCTAGATTTCACACTAATATAAGACTTTCTTGAAAAATATGTCCCAACATTAGCTTAATGGGACTCATATGCCCCAACTGGTGTATGAGTCCCACTTAGCTTAGACCTAAATTAAATTCAAATTCTTGGTGGGATTTTATTCTCCTAGATCTGATGTTGGCTTGTAGTGTTGTAATTTCAAGAAATTTGGCATAAACATGTTTAAATACAAGGTTATTTCACTCATTTTCATCTAAGACTTTCATGAGAGCATTCCTTATAGAAAATGTGAGTTCATAAGAGAATTCAAGAGCATTCAAGAGTTGATTATCAAACATTTTGGGTCATTATTCAAGTATCAAGCATCATGTCAAATTCATCATGCATCATGTTTGTTTTTGAGCTAACATTTTTGATGTAGGGTTTTATGATTCAAGCAAGAATTCAATTCAAGATCCATATCATTTAAGAAAGATTCAAGATCTACATCCATTGTAGTCATTACATACAAGATTGTAGCCTTTTGTTCCAAGGGTTTGTTGAATTGCAACATATCATTTTGTTCATTCATCATTCCTCCTTTCTATTTCATTTCATTTCAAGGTTTGATTACCAAAACAAGGTTTGACCAAGGGAAACCGCTATCCACTAACAAAACAACATTTTCCCCCTCTTTAGTGTGTGATTTTTGGATCTAGTTTGAAGACACATTGAAGAGAAAGATTCGAAGAAGTTGTCAAGGTTACAAACTTTTCAAAGTTGTCACCTTGTTTACAAGATCACTAGAAGATATCTACAAAGCAGAATTTGACATTTCAAATCTGGAAATCAAGTTGAGAAGACAAAGCAGAGATTGAAGAGCATATTCAAATCTTGATCCTCTCAAGAAGCTAAGCAGGACTAATATGCCACTTCTGGCATATGAGTCCTAGTACACTCAATTTTCCAGATTTTAGGAGTTCTAGACTTGTCACTTCTGAATTTTTGTTCTTGCCCAAAAACCCTAATCTAGGACTAAGTCACCCATCCTGGCATATGAGTCCCAGTGTGCCTTAAATTCAACATTTTTAACATTTCAAAGTTTTTTCTGAGCTTCTACAGGTTTCCAGGTGCACCTCTCTAATTTCTCAGTCTTCTGTTATGTTTTACATTCATTTCTAGGTCATCTACTTAGGTTTTGCACATTGGTAAGTTTCATCATTAGGTTTTGCATGTTACTTGTCTTTCCAAGCCCTATCTTGGTGGTGAACCCATTTTTAGTCACTAATCATACCCTAGGACACCCTCTTGCAAGATCTATTTCCCCCTTTCTATCATTGGATTGAGATCTCGAGGGTTTCCTTGAGTGAAACTTGAGGGAAATAGGTCTAGGTCCAAAAACCGTAATGCTCCATCTTCTAAAAGATAGAGCTACCAATTTCCATCATTTCATTTTTTTGAACCTACATTTAGAGCACCTATTTCTGATTTGGAGTGCATTATAATCCTAGATCTAGCTTTCATTAACTTTGCATTAGGGTTTGCATTAGTTAATTTGCATCTAGGGTTCTTAATTTTGCATTAGTGAAAGTGCAAATAGGTTGCATTTTTTCCTCTTGCATCATTGAATTTCATCTGAAATCAACATTTACACTTGGTCTAGACATCATCCAAAACAAAAAACATAGCATTCACACAGAATTTGTTGAAAACGATGCAAAAACCCTAATCTGGGACTCATACGCCCCTCTGGGTGATTTATTCCCAGTACAAGTGGTTTTGACTAATTTTTGGGTATTTTATGGTGACTGTTATTTAGCATTCAAATCCCTAAAAAACCCTGATTGGAAATCATACACCCCTTTGGGTGATTTAGTCCTATTTCAGATTTTAAACTGCATTTTCAAGTATTAAAACACTCTGTTTCTGTGTCTTTGTTTGTTGTTGTTAGTTATTTGTTTCTCTTTGTAGAGTTTTTGTTACTTTCATTGCATTGCATCTAGCTTAATTTCATTTGAATCAAAATTAGAGCATAGCATTTATCTTGTGTTCATTGCATCTTTCATTTCCTTGATTGTCCCTTGTATGAGTTTTTCTACTTGGTGTCCTATTGCTAATACTATAGTGAGACATATTTTGAGACTCGTGTCATCCCACGATAGCATCATTGTCGTGGATCTTGGGTTATCTAGCTCTTTTACTACTAGTGTTGACACTAGTTCACTAGGCATGGACCCTACCCTTAACAACTCTTTTCCTTCAAGTAGTGTAACAAGTGTTGAGACAATGGTTGCTAGTATTCCGCAAGAAAACATAATCCAAATCCATGAAGACTTAGAAAACCTACAAAATCAAATAATTACTGAAAACATTTCAACCACCACTATCCCTACCATAGATAACATACATCGTATCATTGAAAGTGAAGGAGTTGACCTTGTGTGTAACATAGTTCAGATTTTTGGAAAACATCTTACCTCAACTAGTAGTTGTGCTTTACCTTCTAACAATGTCCAAAGCTGAGGAATTCAAATTCTTCCTCCCACAACCATTACCTCTATTCCTACCTACACCAACCCTCAAGTTACAACAACAATGCAACCTACTAGTAATGTTGTTCCTTCCTTGGGTATTTCCGCTAGCATTCCTAGTACCTTTGTGGCATCGCACGTCATATCTCCTACCACTTTACCTCCCATAAGCATTTCATTCACTGCTCCCTCGAACACATATACACCACCATATTCACCTCCATCTCAAAACACAAGCAATGACACCCTCATAAATCAACTTGTACAAACTGTTTCATCCCTTCAAAAGCAAGTTTCCACCATAAACCAAAATCAAAATGGCCAACCTACATACTATGTCAAAAGCAATCCCTTATCCTTGGAGATATTGAGAATGTTGATACCATAGGGTCTAGAGATTCCTAGATTTGAGAAATATGGGGGGGAAAGGAGATCCTTCTAACCATGTTTCTGCTTATACTACATTATGTAGTGATTTCATCCTTGAGGATAAGCTCTTGGCTAAGCTTTTCCCTAGATCCTTAAAAGATACCGCCTTAGAATGGTTTTTCTCGTTACCAAATAACTCAATTCGTTCATTCAATGAACTTGTTGAGGCTTTTATAAACCATTTCCAAGTGCATATGACCCCTAATATGACCTTATCCGATTTGATGAGATGTAAGCAAAAAGATGATGAAAAAGTTACTGATTTCATTTCATGCTACCAATCGCTTTATTCCCAAATCAACGTAAAGATTCTTGATCCTCACCTTCAACAGATGTTCATAGAGAACTGCAAACTAAGATACAAGATAATCTTACCATGATGAAATTTCCCTCCTTCATACACTTGTGTACTACCCTTTGTGACTATCAAAACTCAGTTAGTAGTCATGACACAAAACCCACCTCTAGTCGACCTAAGAAGTCTGAATCGACAAACCAAAAAAATTACCAACCTTTTAGAAAATAAAATAAAGACTTCCTTCAACTTAATCCCCCTTAACAAATAACTCAACATGTCGATACCCAAGTGGCCGCTATAAGGAAGACAACTCCTTTCACATTTGGGGATTCGGCTAGGAAATTCACTCCCTTACCCAATGTTGGCCTCCTACAATGATTTAACAACTAAGCCATTATAGCGGTGGTTCAAAGATTGGACATCTAATCTAAATAGCTATCTCAATCATCATGAAGGTGTATTTAACTTGCCAACCTAGGGACGTAGACTTGAAATGGGTCAGCACAGTATTTGCACTAAGAATCCATAGTGGCCATCTTCATTCTACAGCTAAAAAAACATAATGCTGAAAGTAAATTTTTTGGAAAGAAATAACATAAGTGTTGAGCATCAACCAATAACTATACGAAGCTGAAGTGCATGAAAAAAATGAAAATCTAAGCAAACAGACAAGAAACTACTCTGTCTGCTTTGGCTGCAAGAACAGTCACATAATGGAATTCTAGTGGTTGCAGGAACAGACAGTTGCTAGATTCTAACTAATTGTTGAACAGAAAGTAATAACTAAACTAAAGGATGGAATGCTCACCAAGTGGGCCCCCTTGGATGAGTATTCCTTAAGACAAATGTAAACTCAGATGCATGAACTTATAACTTCATTTTATTCATTGGAAAACATGAGTACAATCGAGTAGCATAACTGTATTACTGAAAAACTAAGAATGTGAATACAACATCAGATTAATCAACCTTCTGAGAAGGAGCATTCGAGTCTTATTTATAAGAGGAAAAACTACTAGCTAACCACCTAGCAAGGTGGTCAACTCCAACAGATTAGGAGGATGCCACTTTAGGGAAAGCATAAAAAGTGGAGAGGTTATGCATGCGCAGAATTTGGTCAAGCTGGTTTGCCTTAATGCAGATCTAGCATAACAATAGCTCCTATATTCGCTCAACAGACTATTAATACAATTTACAAGGTAGTTAAAATCTTTCATTTTGAACTAGGAATCTCCCTCCATTGAGAGTCTTCCCTCCATTGACCTTTGAACAATCACCTTGTTGACCTTGATGGCGAATGACAAGCTAACAGAATCTTCATCAATTTTTTAGGCTCTAATTATATTTGCATAACAATATTAGTGCACACAACAACTACATATCTATAACTATCTTAAAGTAACATTCATTGATCCACATGTAAAACTAGCATAGATAGTTCATATAGCATGTCAATATCATTTAAAGGTTACAAAAATAAGGTTATGCCCAATGTCCATGATTTCGAGGAAATAACATGAAAATATCAACATCCAAGTATTAAGGTCTATGACAACTACAAAAAATGGATAATAAACTCTATCAAAATTGAACCATAAATTGGACTCATCACTCCCCCCAACCTATGGTTTTGTTGGTCCTCTAACAGAGGAAGAGTTATTCCTTTGCTTGGTCAATGCCCTAAAATTTACAACTGCCAACTACCCAACATCAGTTCTTGCAGTGAATGAATTGGGGTCCCAATAGAACCCTTGCTTGCTATCCAACATGTTCCATCTTTGTCTTTCTGCAACTATATCATACTGGTAATACCTAAAATTTGGCACAGGCCATAATAGGATAGGTGGCTGAAAAGTTAGTGGAAGCCAAAATTGTCCCTTTGTCCTTCCAATCTATATATACCTACCAACTCTTTTAAGTGTTGCAGCATAGTTTTGCAGGGAGTGAGGCTCATCTTGTTTCAACTCATCAGTCAAATTGTTCCACCTCTATGATAGATACCCCATTACAAATTCCCTTGTGATTTTTACTACCTTCTCATATTCTATGTAAAATGCTTCTCTCTCAGGCAGGATCCTACTACTATAGCTTGGTCTGTAAAGGAATCTGTACCATTCCCTAAAAATGTCTCATGGGTTTCTAGATTCAACCTTGATAGGCAGGGGAGTGTTGGATTCTATTTTCCTATAATTCTTAAAAGGTTGTCCCCAACTAATTTCATTCTGTATCTAGGACATGAATGCCCTTAATTGGAGATCCCTAGCATACAACAATGGATTCCAATCATGATCTTGGGACACAACATAATTATGCAAATAGAACTCACACAACAAGTTTTTCATTTCAAGAGGAGCAATCTGATAAGCCTGGAAGAATTCAAGAGGAGTCTCAATGGAAGGATTCAAACCTGAACTGATCCTTGACAGTTTAAAAGAAAGATTCTTCCTCTTCAAATATAGAGCATAGACCCTTGGAGGAGTCTTGCACTCTAATATCTAAGGTACTAAGGTTGCTACATTTTCCACCTTTTCCTTTAAAGAAAAAATCTATGTATTCTTGGGGGATGACCCCACAACGCAGCGGTAAGTTGCGAGCCTTCCACATGGGAGGTCTTGGGTTCGAGTTTGCTCAAGCACGTGTACCTGACGCAGGAATAATGGAGGACAAAACTGGCAGCGGACGTAGTTGATGCTGGGTGGATAGTAGACCGAAAGTTATGACTGAGCTACGGGCGTCAGAGGGTGGCGTGGAGAATCCACAAACGGAGGTGTGTGGTGAAACGAAGATCGGTAGAGGAGAGCTAGGGAGACGAGAGGAAGATCAGCGGAGGAGATCCAGGGAGACTGGAGGAAGGGTGATGGGAGAGGAGAATGGAGGAAGGGAGAGGCAGACGGAGAAAGAAGAACGGAGGAAGGGAGACGAGGAGGAAGAAGAATGGCGGAAGGGAGAGGAAAACGGGAGGAAGGAGAACGGAGGAAGAAGAACGGCGGAAGGGAGAGGCAGACGGAGGAAGGAGATCAGAGGAAGGGAGACGAGGAGAAAGGAGAACGGAGGCAGCAGGGGAGGAGAAGGGAGGAAGGAGAACGGAGGAAGGAGGACGGGCAAAAGGAGGAAAAAGATACAACTGCATGAGACAAAAAATTGGGGATGGGGTCCCCCATTGTGACCCTACTGGTTCATAGCTCTAGTCAAAAGCGTTCACCGACCAAAAAAAAAACAATCTATGTATTCTTCTCTTCAATCTCCTCATCTTTCTTCTTAATTTCCTCCTTTAGCCTACGTTTCTCCTCTTTCCATTCCTCTTCCCTCCTTTTCATTTCATTCCATAAGGTAATGGCTACCATGTGCATTGAAAAATTAGAGGCTTATGTATTCCTACTAGAATTTTTCCTGGCACTGATGCTTGCTTCTCATGTGGCCCCAGCTGCAGGGATTCTAACTGTTTAGCCAATTCTGGCTATAGGGGTGTTGATTGTTCTCCCAGTTCTGGTTGTAGAGGCTCTTGTTCTTGCTTTTTCTGCAAGAACTCTTGCTCTTGCTCTTGTTGTAGGAGCTCCTGATTCTCCTCATACTCTTTACTCTCAACTTGTTTTGCGATGTCAACAAGATTTTCCAACGTTATATTTGTTGCTTCCTCAAATATGTCCTTTTCCTCAACATTCACCTACCCCATTGGAGCTTTTGTGTCCTCTTGTGATGTTTCTCAAGGCCTAGGGCTTCCTTCTGGAGATACACCAAAGGTTGGCCCAGTTGGTCTTGATTTTCTAGGAGGGCTTTCATGTTTTTCTTCGGCTACAGGAAGAATAGTATCATCCTTCCATTTCTTAGAGCTTCACGCTTCTTTTTCTACTGTTTTCTTTTTAGTGTTTCCCTTCCTCATTTCTACCTCTTTATTTTGTGTCGTAGTTCACATTAGGGTTCCTAGAGGGACATCATCATCATAATTTGAAGAGGAACTTTCTTTGTTTGATTGTTCTATCTCAGAAGAACTAATCTCTATAGTTTGTGTAGCTGCAAGAGGGTTTACACTAGGGCTTGTGCCAGAGGTTGAAGCTCTAGGAGTGGCTTCAACATTGGTCACTCTCCTACTAACCCTACGAGGTTGAGGCAAAACCCTAGGTCACAAATTCTTTGGTCTAATTTGATCAATATTTCATAAATTATTCCCAAGTCATACCAGACACATCTTGCAGAGACTTCTCTACTAATAATTCGATCAGACAATGGTGGGAAACGGAATTATCCCTACCTTTTTGAGTTTCATCTGCCATGATTGAAAGGAGATGATATAACATGTTTGGCACGTTCATTCTTCTCCCATGCCTCATATGATTCAGGAGTTTGAAGTGCACAAAATGTAGGTTCGACAGGCGGCCTTCACAAGTGATGTACTTTATAATGTAGACAGTTATTTGCTTCCATGGCTTAGGCAAAGAGGTTCTCTTCACACCTTGCTTGTTCACATTCAATGGAGGATCACCTGGTTCTGTAAATTTAGCCCTACCTGACCTAGCATCTCTGGTAGCAGGGTAATGTTCACTATCGGCAGGCAACCCTGTAACTTCTACAATCCTTTCTTTAGTAGCTATTACCTCCAACCCTTTTACCATGGCTTTTCCTTCAGACAATGTCTGCAAAAATTCCAATGCAACATCTTCATCATAACCATTCAGCTTCAAGATATAATCTAACCACCCACAATTTTTGAAATCAGCCTAGGCAGGTGCATCCTGTAGCACAACATCATGAACCATGGGTTCATTTCTAATTAACCCACCTCCCATTGTTTAGTTGTCTACAATTAAACAATAACTCTACAAGGTTTCATTTCCTGCAATCTTCATCTAAAAGCCAAATTTCTCCTTCCTACAACGCTACAGAATTCCCTACGCCAATATCATCTAAATTTTACCTTTTTGGTGACTCAGGATTATGATAGAGGAAATAAAGGCAATAAAGAAGTAATAAATGAAGGATATGATCAAGAAAAATGGCAGTGGTTGATGTCATCTCACACATGCTAGCCGTCACCTCACTTAGAATTCAAATTGGCTCAATTTAAACTTTGTTGACATGAATCAACATAGACTAACACGTGAACATGGTAACACACTTCCCCCCCAACCTAAATTTGAGCATGTGCCCTCACATGCAAGGTAGTAATGGCGATTTGATAGGGGCAGGGAATAAGTACATGTTATGGTGAACGTCTATATTAATGTATAGTAATTAAATGAATATACTAAAAGACAATTAATATTTAACAAATTGATGCACACGTACCTGAATTCATGGAATATTTGTTGCAAAGAATATGGAGAAAGTATCAGTCACCTTTAAAGAAGTTAGTTGAGCAACTAATGAAAGTGGAGATGGAATGAAGTGAACTGGAATGAAGTGAACTGGAATGAAGTGAACTGGAATGAAGTGAAGTTATAGCGGCATGATGGAAGAGAGAGAAAGGTGGAGATGGATGGGTGAATGAAAGAAGAAGTGGACTCCCACAAAAATGGAAGTATTTATTATGACGAGTTACGTACCTTAGTTAGCCAGAAGGAGGGACACTAGGTCCACTTCCTTCGGCTGCAGGAAGTTCGGGCATTGCGTGCTGAGTGAATTGCTACAGGAATTCTTCCTTGGAAGTTGGCTTGTGATACAACCTGAGGCGATGACCGTTGACAAGCAACTTAAATATGACAGGATCAATGGTAGTGAGCTAAACAACACCATTGGAAAAGACTTCAACAACCTCATATGGTCCTAGCCACCTTGTCTGCAATTTTCCTACATTATCTTGATACCTTGAGTCATAGAGCAGTTCCCAGTCACCTGGCTAGAATTTGTTGTCCTTTATGAATTAGTCATGCCACTTTATTCTCTGATTTTGCACTACCTCTGTGTGATGCAAGGCTTCCTTCCTTATTTCATCCAAAGCATTCAGCTGCATGATTCTATCCCTTTGTACCTCAGACATATCCATTCCTAAGTCTAGTGCAGTCCTAAGAGTCTTATGCTCAATTTCAATGGGCATCATAGTTGTCTTTCCATACAGCAACTCAAAAGGAATGAAGCCTATGGTTGTTTTCCAGGTGGTCCAATAGGCCAAAACAGCTTCTAGCAGCCTATTTTCCCAATCCTTCCTATGGATAGCCATTGTTTTGTTCAGAATGGTTTCAATTTCCCTATTAGTCACCTCAACTTGGCCATTGGCCTAAGGGTGATAAGGATTAGACTTCCTATGTCTTAAATTGTACTCATTGACTAGTGTTGAGGTGAATTGAGCCCCTTGATCTGTAACACCCCTACGTTTTGGCTCTTTGGATCGGCAGTGTTCTTCCTTGTTATGATTGTGTTTGACTATGCTTTGATTTTGGACCTTGGTTACTTTTGACCGTTATTTGTTAAACGATGTTAATGTTATATTTTAATGTGATGTTATTTTATTCTAATGTTATCTTTATGGCATGTTTTGGATTAACTTAGAGGATATTTGATTTAACGATGTTTTATGCTTGTGATCATATCATTGATGTTAGAATCGTCAGTTAGTAATTGTGTATTGGTGAAGGGGACGGGATTGTATCACTCGCTTGCGAGTGCCCTACAATTCTAAGATTTCCTCTTCACGGTGTGTTTGATCATATTATATATATATGCATGTTCGATGTACTCTTTGTTGCAGGTTCACAAGTACATGACATCGACTCCACCTGGTTCCCAGGTTTGAGCATGTCCATTGACCAACGGTATTTGATTGGGAGATAGTAGCTAGGTTTTTTGTGCCAAGTCGTCACCCTAGTCATAGCGTGTCGTTGGGTTGTTGTCGAGTTAGTTGTTTTAATTTGGTCCATTTCACCTTGCATATTTATGCAAATTCATATTTTTAAAGGTTATTATATAGCTTGCGTAGTTAAATGTATGATTAAATGTATCTAGTTGCAAGGTTGATTTGTTATTTATTTTATTGTTTGATTTGAATTAATTAATAAAATTAGATTGAGTTTATTGATTAATTAGATTAAGGGTGATATATTAAATGTGTTAGTTGTTTTGACATTATTGTATATTATAATGTAATTAAAATAAAGGTTAAAAGACCATGTTTGGATAGTTAGAATTAAATTAAAATAAATAAATAAAAGGAGAATGTGTTTTGAATCTCACTTTTGAAAATTATGGATAAAGCAATTTCTTTGCAAAGATTGTATTATTTTGTTTTAATGAAGTTTGAAAAAAAGGCTTATCATTTCATTTAGAAATTAGAAATTTGTTTTAAATTTGTAAATTGGAAATATCCTCCAAACTTTGCAATAAATTTAGTGGGTGGGGATATTTTAGGGGTTTGACCAATTTGGGGAAAATCTCTATTTTAGCAAATGTAAATTCATATAATTTTCAATTTCCAATTTGGGAAGGATTTTTCTTGGCTGTGGCTTGGCTTGGATTGGTAAAGGAATTGGAGACTCTTGCTTGAGCTGAATTCAAAGGAGGAGTTGAAAACACCATTGGAATCTTCAAGCCTTGAAGGAAAAATCAGGTTCTTGATTTGTTTTGTTCATTTGAAAAGAATTCAATCCTTGTTTTGTTGTTTGTAAATTCATGAAAAATGCATTCAAACTTGTAAACTATGGTTAGAATTGGAAATGAAAATCAAAACTAGAATCAAACAATGGAAAAATAGAATGGAAACCAAAAGAGATTTGTTGTCAAAACTGGGATGTAAACCATGTTGTTGTGTTGAAGAATGCATTGTTTTGTTGCAAGATTTTGTTGGGTATTTGCACAATAAGGCACACAAATATAGTTATAAATATACTAAGTTTTCATTTATTTATTTATTTTCTGATAAAAACCCTGTGTTTTTCTTTGGCAATGTGAATTTCTCTTCTGTATTTTTGAAGAGAGTTATTTTTTTTATATTAAAAAAAAAGAAGAAAATGTATGTAAAATAAAATTGTTGTTTTCTATTGTTGTGGTGGGAGGCAGCGGAGCCATCGCCGCCGCCGCCGCCAGGGGAGGCGACTGTGTGCGTAGCACATAGGCCACGCCCCCTGTGGGAGGCGATTGTGTGCCCCGCACACAGGCCACACCCCATGGGAAGCGGACTGTGTGCTTAGCACACAAGCCACCGCCTGTGAGGGAGGCGCCCTGTGTGCTTAGCACACAGGCCGCCGCCAGTGGCTAGGGCCTGCGTGGCCAGTTAGGGCTGCAGCCAAGCCAATACTTTGGCTTTTGGTTCTTTTTTTTTAATTTTAAAATTTTAAAATTTATTTAATTTAATTTAATTTATATTATTTTATATTATATTTTATATAACATATATAATATTTAATATTATATATTATATAAAATATAATATATTTAATATATTAATTTAAATAATTTTCTTTTATTATCTAACATATATTTTATTATATATGTTATTTATGGGTTTTAAATTATTATTTATATATATATTTAAATTATAGTCATATATATATTGAATATATATATATGTAATTATATACACATTAAGTATATATAATTATATATTTATGTTGATATATATGTCTTTTTTTAAATATGTTATTAAAAGATTTTTTTGTATTATCATACTTGGAAAATATAAGTGTTTTATTTATGAATTTGATTTTGTCAATTATGAATAATCAGAAGATCTTGGAATTTAAGATGATATTTTAGAGGCACATATTTAAATGATGTTTAAATATCTTAATAGGAATTATAAAATGATTTATTTTAAAAGTTGATTTTTATAATCAAATGACTTTATTTAAAATTTCATTTTGAATATTATGTATAATGGAGGAAAATAGAATTAAATGGTTAGCATTTCAAATACCTAAATGTTGCTAAGGTGGTTTGATTTACTTAGAGCATGTGCAATAATGTTATTTATTTAATTAATTTCATTCACTACGGCATTGCTTGGATTGGGTTTAGGAAACCCTAACATTAGATATTGAGTTGCCTAGAATGCTTTTATATCATGTTTCGTTCATTCCCGATGTTGGGCAAATGGGGTTAATTGTCTAGTAAGTCTTCCAGAGGAGTCCTCTAGGTGGGGATGTTTCATGTATTGGTTCGTTTTGTGAATTGCCTTGGGAAATGTGTAGAGTTGTATTATGTTGTTGTACCCAGTTTCCACGAACGGGGATGTTGTGTGCCTCCTTTGAATTAGGAGAGGGTCTTGACCTTTGTAGCCTCCAGTGTTTGGAGAGGGTTTTGATTTTGTTTCCTCCAGTGTTTGGAGTGGGTTTTCATTATATGTTCCTCCTAGAGTTGGAGTGATCGTTTATCTTGTTTGTATGTCTTTTGGCATCCTTGGTGATTGGTTTCGTGTTGGTTTGTTGTCAAGTAGAAGAGTGGCTTCTGTTAGGGGCCAGAGCCCAAAGAGGTAAACTGGGAAACCTTCAAAAGTGGTTTAATCAAGTGATAACTAAATTAATGTACTTAGAAGTTAGGTAGTATTTCACACTAATTAAGATAATTGAGCCTCGCTCATGGACCCAAGGGCTTGTATAGACTTGGGATGAGACGGGAAGGCTTGGAATGGCAAGGTCATCTATCTTGTCCTTACGAGAAGTATTTGATTCCGCATGAGTGAGCATGGGTGTCGAGATTCGGTAGAGGCCACCAGGACAACCCATAGTGGGGGTCGGAGCCTAGGAAGATTCCCATATGGATATCCCATGACGAGTTGTATGATGACACTCTTTCTACGACAACAGTTGGTATTTGGGTTTATGTGCATGGTCTTCTTATCATTCTTGATCTGCTTTATTTCTGGAAGCAATGTGACCTATGTCAGTGATTGTTGGAGTTGTACTTGTGTTATTCTTATGGTTGTATGGTTCATGTGATTGGTTGTGTTAGTGTTAGTTATCATGTGTCTAGTGGTGGATGGTCTTGTTTGGAATTCCTTGTTACTATCTCCTAGCACAGGGGGTGAGCCTTTGGGTATCACAAGGTTGGGTGGAACGTGCACCTTAATCCATTGGTTTTCTTCTTGATCGTGTGGACGAGATTTCCAGTTGGAGAGCTCATGGGATCCAATATCTTTCCTTGCTTAATTCTTTCAGTTGATCTTGTAATTTTATTACCCCTCATTTGTTATCGAGGTGGAAATTGTAATGTGTAACCTTACTTTTGGATTTATCTCATTCGGGGAATGAGCATTGTAATCTTATTCTAAATTATTTGTTATTTGAAATCATGTGGTATTGATTGTTCTTGAAGTATTTAATCTTTTGGATGTATGAGTGTTTAATTTGTTAAGTAATTAAATGTTATGTTTTAATTCATGTTTCTTGATTGGGTTTTAAGTAATCTCAGTCTCATAACCTTAGAGGTTGTTGGCAATGGATAGTGTTCTTGCATGATATTTGTACTTAAACAAAAAAAAAATAGTATGTTTGAGTAGTAAATTGCAACTTCCTCTAGGGTTGCATGGCGGGGCATTACACATGGTATCAGAGCCTAGGTTTAAACATTGGGTACTCTGGGATAATGTGGAACCCATTAAGTTGTTAGTTGCGTAGGTTATACTCTGGGCACTATGAGCCATGGCGTTGATCTAGGTGCTTTGTTCGTTGGTTTATGTTTTCCTTTTTGGGTTGATCTCACTTGTCTACCCAGAAGTTGTTGTTACGTGTTGTAGGTCCAATGGTGCAGGAAACCAGTGGAAAGGATAGGATCCTCGGTGTAGTGTACAATGCACCGATATCCTTCCTACTGGAAGAATGCATTATGGGAAATTGTGTAGCATGTGAATTTTTGGTGTGTTGAGTGTGGTGGACGACAACCAGCTTTGTTGTTATTTCTGCCCTGGCATGTCTTGTTGATGAATGCTTTTGTGAGGGTTAGTTAGGCCTGCGAGCCTACCAAGAAGTGTGTTTTGATTGGCTTCCTTCTTGATGTATGGCTCTTTCGTTGTTTAAAGGGAGGTGACCCTTGAGTGGTCCTTGAGTGTGGTTGTAGTGTGTTTGTTGGGTGTGTTCCTAGTGCTTGTTGGGCGAGATAGTCATAGGGCCTCTTGCCTTGAGTTCCTTAGTATGGCGTTTTAGAGGGTTGAGTTTTTCAACCTTGTCTTGTGTTGTGGAGGAATGATGCCTCCTAGGTCTTGCCTTACCCTTCAGGATTGGAGTGATTTCCTTGGTTGAGAGTCTCTCGAGGTTGAGATCGATTACTTCCCTCTATCCTATGTTGTGAGTGAGCATGTTGGACCTTAGCTTGTTGGTGGGTTGCAGGTGACATGTGTTGCCTAAAATTACCCTTGCTTGGTTTCTCTGCTTATGTTGTGGGAAAGTCTGGTTGACCTTGAGGGTGCCAAGAAGTTCCTTTGGTGTATATTCTATTTTGGAGTCTTGTTTTTCTTCACCATGCAAGTATCTGATGCATGTTTTCTTGTGCTTTACCTCATTGTGCCAGTGATTGTCTGATTGACCCTATGTGGTTTTGGAGTTGCTTTTGCATGTTATATTATTTTGAAATTATGAAATATGGTAATAGAAAATGAATGATCATATTTTTAGTTCATAGAGATTTGTGCATACTCTCATTTGATTAATGCATTTGTGTGAAAGTGATCGTGTGATGATGGAACCATTCTTACATTTGTTCCTATGTTAGAACTGTAAATAACTCTTGTCTTCTCTCTCTTCCCATTGGTTTAACGAAGATGTCTGTCCTTGAGTGTGTGGTGTATTGAAACCCATGGTATGTTGTATCTTATGATAAAATGCTTATGTATTCATGAAGGTAGTATTATTAGATCAAACCTTGGGTAAAGGACCTAAGTCCCCAAGTTGCATTCATAATCATGGAAAATGTATAATATGAATAGAAAATTGTTTTGCAGTAAGTAAAAGATTAGAAAAAAAAAGGGAATTAGTGAAACCATTGCATGTTAATGATAATTGCATAATCGGTGCATCTTGTTGGTGAGGCCTTTAGTCCCCAACTTTATTCTTGAGTCTTAAGAAATCATGTAGATGTCAAATTGTTGTACCTGGATTCAAAATGCAAGGTGTTAAATGAATGGTGAAGTGATAATGTTGCATACCTTGTCTTGAGTAAACATTGTAATAATATCGCACTATGTGTGGTCTTGTGATGATTCTCAGTGATGTGTATTGGTGCATATGTGTCCTATGTATGTTAATTCATGGTTATGTGCTTTGGAGATTTGGTTGGTGGTTGCTTCACCATGTTGATTTGTATAGATTGACAGTGTGCTTGGTTGTGTTGATTATAGCACGGGTTGTTGTTTTTATGTTGAGATATGGAGTGGTTCAGTTTTAGAACCATTGTTATGTGTGATCTTATGGATTTTATGCTAGGGGTATTTACAGGCTTCCAAGAGTAAGCCTGACCCTAGGGGGAGGATGTAACACCCCTCTGTTTTGGCTCTTTGGATCGGCAGTGTTCTTCCTTGTTATGATTGTGTTTGACTATGCTTTGATTTTGGAACTTGGTTACTTTTGACCGTCATTTGTTAAATGATGTTAATGTTATATTTTAATGTGATGTTATTTTATTCTAATGTTATCTTTATGGCATGTTTTGGATTAACTTAGAGGATATTTGATTTAACGATGTTTTATGCTTGTGATCATATCATTGATGTTAGAATCGTCAGTTAGTAATTGTGTATTGGTGAAGGGGACAGAATTGTATCACTCGCTTGCGAGTGCCCTACGATTCTGAGATTTCCTCTTCACGGTGTGTTTGATCATATTATATATATATGCATGTTCGATGTACTCTTTGTTACAGGTTGACAAGTACATGACATCGACTCCACCTAGTTCCCAGGTTTGAGCATGTCCATTGACCAATGGTATTTGATTGGGAGATAGTAGCTAGGTTTTTCATGCCAAGTCGTCACCCTAGTCATAGCATGTCGTCGGGTTGTTGTCAAGTTAGTTGTTTCAATTTGGTCCATTTCACCTTGTGTATTTATGCAAATTCATATTTTTAAAGGTTATTATATAGCTTGTGTAGTTAAATGTATGATTAAATGTATCTAGTTGCAAGGTTGATTTGTTATTTATTTTATTGTTTGATTTGAATTAATTAATAAAATTAGATTGAGTTTATTGATTAATTAGATTAAGGGTGATATATTAAATGTTTTAGTTGTTTTGACATTATTGTATATTATAATGTAATTAAAATAAAGGTTAAAAGACCATGTTTGGATAGTTAGAATTAAATTAAAATAAATAAATAAAAGGAGAATGTGTTTTGAATCTCACTTTTGAAAATTATGGATAAAGCAATTTCTTTGCAAAGATTGTATTATTTTGTTTTAATGAAGTTTGAAAAAAAGGCTTATCATTTCATTTAGAAATTAGAAATTTGTTTTAAATTTGTAAATTGGAAATATCCTCCAAACTTTGCAATAAATTTAGTGGGTGGGGATATTTTAGGGGTTTGACCAATTTGGGGAAAATCTCTATTTTAGCAAATGTAAATTCATATAATTTTCAATTTCCAATTTGGGAAGGATTTTTCTTGGCTGTGGCTTGGCTTGGATTGGTAAAGGAATTGGAGACTCTTGCTTGAGCTGAATTCAAAGGAGGAGTTGAAAACACCATTGGAATCTTCAAGCCTTGAAGGAAAAATCAGGTTCTTGATTTGTTTTGTTCATTTGAAAAGAATTCAATCCTTGTTTTGTTGTTTGTAAATTCATGAAAAATGCATTCAAACTTGTAAACTGTGGTTAGAATTGGAAATGAAAATCAAAACTAGAATCAAACAATGGAAAAATAGAATGGAAACCAAAAGAGATTTGTTGTCAAAACTGGGATGTAAACCATGTTGTTGTGTTGAAGAATGCATTATTTTGTTGCAAGATTTTGTTGGGTATTTGCACAATAAGGCACACAAATATAGTTATAAATATACTAAGTTTTCATTTATTTATTTATTTTCTGATAAAAACCCTGTGTTTTTCTTTGGCAATGTGAATTTCTCTTCTGTATTTTTGAAGAGAGTTATTTTTTTTATATTAAAAAAAAAGAAGAAAATGTATGTAAAATAAAATTGTTGTTTTCTATTGTTGTGGTGGGAGGCAGGGGAGCCATCGCCGCCGCCGCCGCCAGGGGAGGCGACTGTGTGCGTAGCACATAGGCCACGCCCCCTGTGGGAGGCGAGCACACAGGCCGCACCCCATGTGGACTATGTGCTTAGCACACAGGCCACCGTCGGTGGCTAGGGCCTACGTGGCCACCTAGAGTTGCGGCCAAGCCAATACTTTGGCTTTTGGTTCTTTCTTTTTTAATTTTAAAATTTTAAAATTTATTTAATTTAATTTAATTTATATTATTTTATATTATATTTTATATAACATATATAATATTTAATATTATATATTATATAAAATATAATATATTTAATATATTAATTTAAATAATTTTCTTTTATTATCTAACATATATTTTATTATATATGTTATTTTTGGGTTTTAAATTATTATTTATATATATATTTAAATTATAGTCATATATATATTGAATATATATATATATATGTAATTATATACACATTAAGTATATATAATTATATATTTATGTTGATATATATGTCTTTTTTTAAATATGTTATTAAAATATTTTTTTGTATTATCATACTTGGAAAATATAAGTGTTTTATTTATGAATTTGATTTTGTCAATTATGAATAATCAGAAGATCTTGGAATTTAAGATGATATTTTAGAGGCACATATTTAAATGATGTTTAAATATCTTAATAGGAATTATAAAATGATTTATTTTAAAAGTTGATTTTTATAATCAAATGACTTTATTTAAAATTTCATTTTGAATATTATGTATAATGGAGGAAAATAGAATTAAATGGTTAGCATTTCAAATACTTAAATGTTGCTAAGGTGGTTTGATTTACTTAGAGCATGTGCAATAATGTTATTTATTTAATTAATTTCATTCACTACGTCATTGCTTGGATTGGGTTTAGGAAACCCTAACATTAGATATTGAGTTGCCTAGAATGCTTTTATATCATATTTTCGTTCATTCCCGATGTTGGGAAAATGGGGTTAATTGTCTAGTAAGTCTTCCAGAGGAGTCCTCTAGGTGGGGATGTTTCATGTATTGGTTCATTTTGTGAATTGTCTTGGGAAATGTGTAGAGTTGTATTATGTTGTTGTACCTGGTTTCCACGAACGGGGATGTTGTGTGCCTCCTTTGAATTAGGAGAGGGTCTTGACCTTTGTAGCCTCTAGTGTTTGGAGAGGGTTTTGATTTTGTTTCCTCCAGTGTTTGGAGTGGGTTTTCATTATATGTTCCTCCTAAAGTTGGAGTGATCGTTTATCTTGTTTGTATGTCTTTTGGCATCCTTGGTGATTGGTTTCGTGTTGGTTTGTTGTCAAGTAGAAGAGTGGCTTCTGTTAGGGGCCAAAGCCCAAAGAGGTAAACTGGGAAACCTTCAAAAGTGGTTTAATCAAGTGATAACTAAATTAATGTACTTAGAAGTTAGGTAGTATTTCACACTAATTAAGATAATTGAGCCTCGCTCATGGACCCAAGGGCTTGTATAGACTTGGGATGAGACGGGAAGGCCTAGAATGGCAAGGTCATCTATCTTGTCCTTACGAGAGGTATTTGATTCCGCATGAGTGAGCATGGGTGTCGAGATTCGGTAGAGGCCACCAAGACAACCCATAGTGGGGGTCGAAGCCTAGGAAGACTCCCAGATGGATATCCCATGACAAGCTGTGTGATGACACTCTTTCTACGACAACAGTTGGTATTTGGGTTTATGTGCATGGTCTTCTTATCATTCTTGATCTGCTTTATTTTTGGAAGCAATGTGACGTATGTCAGTGATTGTTGGAGTTGTACTTGTGTTATTCTTATGGTTGTATGGTTCATTTGATTGGTTGTGTCAGTGTTAGTTATCCTGTGTCTAGTGGTGGATGGTCTTGTCTGGAATTCCTTGTTACTATCTCCTAGCACGGGGGGTGAGCCTTTGGGTATCACACGGTTAGGTGGAACGTGCACCTTAATCCGTTGGTTTTCTTCTTGATCATGTGGACGATATTTCCAGTTGGAGAGCTCGTGGGATCCAATATCTTTCCTTGCTTAATTATTTTAGTTGATCTTGTAATTTTATTACCCCTCATTTGTTATCGAGGTGGAAATTGTAATGTGTAACCTTACTTTTGGATTTATCTCATTCGGGGAATGAGCGTTGTAATCTCATTCTAAATTATTTGTTATTTGAAATCATGTGGTATTGATTGTTCTTGAAGTATTTAATCTTTTGGATGTATGAGTGTTTAATTTGTTAAGTAATTAAATGTTATGTTTTAATTCATGTTTCTTGATTGGTTTTTAAGTAATCTCAGTCTCGTAACCTTAGAGGTTGTTGGCAATGGATAGTGTTCTTACATGATATTTGTACTTAAACAAAAAAAAAATAGTACGTTTGAGTAGTAAATTGCAACTTCCTCTAGGGTTGTGTGGTGGGGCGTTACATGATCAGTCAATATCTCTCTTGGAACCCCATACCGTGTGAAAATTTCCTTATAAATAAATTTTGCAACCTTATTATCTCTTGCATGTTTGATGGCTTTAACTTCTACTGACTTGGTTACATAATCAGTGCATACAAAGATATAGGATTTACCATTTGATGGAGGATCAATGAGTTCTACAAAATCCAATCCCCACTTATCAAATGGAGTGATTACTACCTAGGGATAAAGTGGCATCTCATCATATTTGGTTGGTCGGCCCATCCTTTGGCATCTATCACACTTCCTTGTATATCTCCCTACATCCTTATGGAGTGTGGGCCAGTAATATCCTGTGTTCAAAATCTTCATTGTTGTCCTCTTGGCTGCAAAATTCCCTCCATGGGTTTCATTTTGACATGCATGCAGTATATCATATGTCTCATCTTCCCTCACACATCTCCTCATGACATGGTCTGGTCTAGTGTAGAACAAGCATCCTGCAATCCATGAGAAAGGAAAGGTTTTCTCAATTAGCACCCTTCTCTCTTTTGGAGAGAAATTAGGAGGAACTCTCCCTATGACCAGATAATTAGCTATGTCAGCATACCAGGGTGTATGCACACTTATGGAAAATAAGTGTTCATCAAGGAAATAGTCATCAATGGCTTGATTGTCCTATGATGTAGTCAGCCTTGAAAGGAATTTTGTAACAACATTGGCCTTCCCTGGTTTATCCACAATGGTTATGGCAAACTCCTGCATCAGCAATAACCATCTTGCTAGCCTACCTGAGATTAGGGGCTTATTCATGAGGTACCTAATGGCTACATAATCGGTGTGCACAAAGATTTGATAGTATGTTATGTACTGCCTGAATTTGTTAAGTGCATATATTACTGCCAACATTTCCTTTTTTGTCATTGTATAATTGAATTCAGCTCCTTGCAAGTTCTTGCTGACAAAATAAATAGCATTTTCAATTGCTCTTTCTTTTTGTCCTAGGACTGATCCTATAGCATAGTTTGATGCATTTGTATGGATGTGAAAAGGAAGCTCCCAATTAGGACCTTTGAGTACAAGAGCATGAGTTAAAGTTGCTTTCAATTCAAAGAATGTCTTGTCACAGTCTTTTGTCCATTGGAATTCAACATCTTTAGTTAGGAGAGTGTACAATGGTGCTTCCAT
>VDFB02260704.1:0-17027 GCA_007258455.2 Sequoia sempervirens | reverse complement strand
GTGTTGATTGTTCTCCCAGTTCTGGTTGTAGGGGCTCTTGTTCTTGCTTTGCTACAAGAACTCTTGCTCTTGCTCTTGTTGTAGGAGCTCCTGATTCTCCTCATACTGTTGACTCTCAACTTGTTTTGCGATGTCAGCAAGATTTTCCAACGTTATATTTGTTGCTTCCTCAAATATGTCCTTTTCCTCAACATTCACCTACCCCATTGGAGATTTTGTGTCCTCTTGTGATGTTTCTCAAGGCCTAGGGATTCCTTCTGGAGATACACCAAAGGTTGGCCCAGTTGGTCTTGATTTTCTAGGAGGTCATTCATTTTTTTCTTTGGCTACAGGAAGAATAGTATCATCCTTCCATTTCTTAGAGCTTCGTGCTTCTTTTTCTACTGTTTTCTTTTTAGTGTTTCCCTTCCTCATTTCTACCTCTTTCTTTTGTGTCGTAGTTCACATTAGGGTTCCTAGAGGGACATCATCATCATAATTTGAAGAGGAACTTTCTTTGTTTGATTGTTCTATCTCAGAAGAACTAATCTCTATAGTTTGTGTAGCTGCAAGAGGGTTTACACTAGGGCTTGTGCCAGAGGTTGAAGCTCTAGGAGTGGCTTCAACATTGCTCACTCTCCTACTAACCCTACGAGGTTGAGGCAAAACCCTAGGTCACAAATGCTTTGGTCTAATTTGATCAATATTTCATAAATTATTCCCAAGTCATATCAGACACATCTTCCAGAGACTTCTCTACTAATAATTTGATCAGACAATGGTGGGAAACGGAATTATCCCTACCTTTTTGAGTTTCATCTGCCATGATTGAAAGGAAATGATATAACACGTTTGGCATGTTCATTCTTCTCCCATGCCTCATATGATTCAGGAGTTTGAAGTGCACAAAATGTAGGTTCGACAGGCAGCCTTCACAAGTGATGTACTTTATAATGTAGATAGCTATTTGCTTCCATGGCTTAGGCAAAGAGGTTCTCTTCACACCTTGCTTGTTCACATTCAATGGAGGATCACCTGGTTCTATAAATTTAGCCCTACCCGACCTAGCATCTCTGGTAGCAGGGCAATGTTCACTATCGGCAGGCAACCCTGTAACGTCTACAATCCTTTCTTTAGTAGCTATTACCTCCAACCCTTTTACCATGGCTTTTCCTTCAGACAATGTCTGCACAAATTCCAATGCAACATCTTCATCATAACCATTCAGCTTCAAGATATAATCTAACCACCCACAATTTTTGAATTCAGCCTAGGCAGGTGCATCCTGTAGCACAACATCATGAACCGTGGGTTCATTTCTAATTAACCCACCTCCCATTGTTTAGTTTCCTACAATTAAACAATAACTCTACAAGGTTTCCTTTCCTGCAATCTTCATCTAAAAGCCAAATTTCTCCTTCCTACAACGCTACAGAATTCCCTATGCCAATATCATCTAAATTTTACCTTTTTGGTGACTCAGGATTATGACAGAGGAAATAAAGGCAATAAAGAAGTAATAAATGAAGGATATGATCAAGAAAAATGGCGGTGGTTGATGTCATCTCACACATGCTAGCCGTCACCTCACTTAGAATTCAAATTGGCTCAATTTAAACTTTGTTGACATGAATCAACATAGACTAACACGTGAACATGGTAACAAACTTCCCCCCCAACCTAAATTTGAGCATGTGTCCTCACATGCGAGGTAGTAATGGCAATTTGATAGGGGCAGGGAATAAGTACATGTTATGGTGAACGTCTATATTAATGTACAGTAATTAAATGAATGTACTAAAAGACAATTAATATTTAACAAATTGATGCACACGTACCTGAATTCATGGAATATTTGTTGCAAAGAATATGGAGAAAGTATCAGTCACCTTTTAAGAAGTTAGTTGAGCAACTAATGAAAGTGGAGATGGAATGAAGTGAAGTGGAATGAAGTGAAGTGGAATGAAGTGAAGTGGAATGAAGTGAAGTGGAATGAAGTGAAGTTATAGCGGCATGATGGAAGAGAGAGAAAGGTGGAGATGGATGGGTGAATGAAAGAAGAAGTGGACTCCCACAAAAATGGAAGTATTTATTATGACGAGTTACGTACCTTAGTTAGCCAGAAGGAGGGACACTAGGTCCACTTCCTTCGGCTGTAGGAAGTTCGGGCATTGCGTGCTGAGTGAATTGCTACATGAATTCTTCCTTGGAAGTTGGCTTGTGATACAACCTGAGGCGATGACCGTTGACAAGCAACTTAAATATGACAGGATCAATGGTAGTGAGCTAAACAATACCATTGGAAAAGACTTCAACAACCTCATATGGTCCTAGCCACCTTGTCTGCAATTTTCCTACATTATCTTGATACCTTGAGTCATAGAGCAGTGACCCTAGCTAGAATTTGTTGTCCTTTATGAATTAGTCATGCCACTTTATTCTTTGATTTTGCACTACCTCTGTGTGATGCAAGGCTTCCTTCCTTATCTCATCCAAAGCATTCAGCTGCATGATTCTATCCCTTTGTATCTCAAACATATGCATTCCTAAGTCTAGTGCAGTCCTAAGAGTCTTATGCTCAAATTCAATGGGCATCATAGTTGTCTTTCCATACAACAACTCAAAAGGAATGAAGCCTATGGTTGTTTTCCAAGTGGTCCAATAGGCCCAAACAGCTTCTAGCAGCCTATTTTCCCAATCCTTCCTATGGATAGCCATTGTTTTGTTCAGAATGGTTTCAATTTCCCTATTAGTCACCTCAACTTGGCCATTGGCCTAAGGGTGATAAGGATTAGACTTCCTATGTCTTAAATTGTACTCATTGACTAGTGTTGAGGTGAATTGAGCCCCTTGATCTGTAACACCCCTACGTTTTGGCTCTTTGGATCGGCAGTGTTCTTCCTTGTTATGATTGTGTTTGACTATGTTTTGATTTTGGACCTTGGTTACTTTTGACCGTTATTTGTTAAACGATGTTAATGTTATATTTTAATGTGATGTTATTTTATTCTAATGTTATCTTTATGGCATGTTTTGGATTAACTTAGAGGATATTTGATTTAACGATGTTTTATGCTTGTGATCATATCATTGATGTTAGAATCGTCAGTTAGTAATTGTGTATTGGTGAAGGGGACGAGATTGTATCACTCGCTTGCGAGTGCCCTACAATTCTGAGATTTCCTCTTCACGGTGTGTTTGATCATATTATATATATATGCATGTTCGATGTACTATTTGTTGCAAGTTGACAAGTACATGACATTGACTCCACCTGGTTCCCAGGTTTGACCATGTCCATTGACCAACGGTATTTGATTGGGAGATAGTAGCTAGGTTTTTCGTGCCAAGTCGTCACCCTAGTCATAGCGTGTCGTCGGGTTGTTGTCGAGTTAATTGTTTTAATTTGGTCCATTTCACCTTGCATATTTATGCAAATTCATATTTTTAAAGGTTATTATATAGCTTGCGTAGTTAAATGTATGATTAAATGTATCTAGTTGCAAGGTTGATTTGTTATTTATTTTATTGTTTGATTTGAATTAATTAATAAAATTAGATTGAGTTTATTGATTAATTAGATTAAGGGTGATATATTAAATGTGTTAGTTGTTTTGACATTATTGTATATTATAATGTAATTAAAATAAAGGTTAAAAGACCATGTTTGGATAGTTAGAATTAAATTCAAATAAATAAATAAAAGGAGAATGTGTTTTGAATCTCACTTTTGAAAATTATGGATAAAGCAATTTCTTTGCAAAGATTGTATTATTTTGTTTTAATGAAGTTTGAAAAAAAGGCTTATCATTTCATTTAGAAATTAGAAATTTGTTTTAAATTTGTAAATTGGAAATATCCTCCAAACTTTGCAATAAATTTAGTGGGTGGGGATATTTTAGGGGTTTGACCAATTTGGGGAAAATCTCCATTTTAGCAAATGTAAATTCATATAATTTTCAATTTCCAATTTGGGAAGGATTTTTCTTGGCTGTGGCTTGGCTTGGATTGGTAAAGGAATTGGAGACTCTTGCTTGAGCTGAATTCAAAGGAGGAGTTGAAAACACCATTGGAATCTTCAAGCCTTGAAGGAAAAATCAGGTTCTTGATTTGTTTTGTTCATTTGAAAAGAATTCAATCCTTGTTTTGTTGTTTGTAAATTCATGAAAAATGCATTCAAACTTGTAAACTGTGGTTAGAATTGGAAATGAAAATCAAAACTAGAATCAAACAATGGAAAAATAGAATGGAAACCAAAAGAGATTTGTTGTCAAAACTGGGATGTAAACCATGTTGTTGTGTTGAAGAATGCATTGTTTTGTTGCAAGATTTTTTTGGGTATTTGCACAATAAGGCACACAAACATAGTTATAAATATACTAAGTTTTCATTTATTTATTTATTTTCTGATAAAAACACTGTGTTTTTCTTTGGCAATGTGAATTTCTCTTCTGTATTTTTGAAGAGAGTTATTTTTTTTATATTAAAAAAAAAGGAAGAAAATGTATGTAAAATAAAATTGTTGTTTTCTATTGTTGTGGTGGGAGGCAGGGGAGCCATCGCCGCCGCCGCCGCCAGGGGAGGCGACTGTGTGCATAGCACACAGGCCGCACCCCATGGGAAGTGGACTATGTGCTTAGCACACAGGCCACCGTCGGTGGCTAGGGCCTACGTGGCCACCTAGAGTTGCGGCCAAGCCAATACTTTGGCTTTTGGTTCTTTCTTTTTTAATTTTAAAATTTTAAAATTTATTTAATTTAATTTAATTTATATTATTTTATATTATATTTTATATAACATATATAATATTTAATATTATATATTATATAAAATATAATATATTTAATATATTAATTTAAATAATTTTCTTTTATTATCTAACATATATTTTATTATATATGTTATTTATGGGTTTTAAATAATTATTTATATATATATATTTAAATTATAGTCATATATATATTGAATATATATATATGTAATTATATACACATTAAGTATATATAATTATATATTTATGTTGATATATATGTCTTTTTTTTAAATATGTTATTAAAAGATTTTTTGTATTATCATACTTGGAAAGTATAAGTGTTTTATTTATGAATTTGATTTTGTCAATTATGAATAATCAGAAGATCTTGGAATTTAAGATGATATTTTAGAGGCACATATTTAAATGATGTTTAAATATCTTAATAGGAATTATAAAATGATTTATTTTAAAAGTTGATTTTTATAATAAAATGACTATTTAAAATTGCATTTTGAATATTATGTATAATGGAGGAAAATAGAATTAAATGGTTAGCATTTTAAATACCTAAATGTCACTAAGGTGATTTGATTTACTTAGAGTATGTGCAATAATGTTATTTATTTAATTAATTTCATTCACTACGTCATTGCTTGGATTGGGTTTAGGAAACCCTAACATTAGATATTGAGTTGCCTAGAATTCTTTTATATCATGTTTCGTTCATTCTCGATGTTGGGCAAATGGGGTTAATTGTCTAGTAAGTCTTCTAGAGGAGTCCTCTAGGTGGGGATGTTTCATGTATTGGTTCATTTTGTGAATTTCCTTGGGAAATGTGTAGAGTTGTATTATGTTGTTGTACCTGGTTTCCACGAACGGGGATGTTGTGTGCCTCCTTTGAATTAGGAGAGGGTCTTGACCTTTGTAGCCTCCAATGTTTGGAGAGGGTTTTGATTTTGTTGCCTCCAGTGTTTGGAGTGGGTTTTCATTATATGTTCCTCCTAGAGTTGGAGTGATCGTTTATCTTGTTTGTATTCCTTTTGCCATCCTTGGTGATTTGTTTCATGTTGGTTTGTTGTCAAGTAGAAGAGTGGCTTCTGTTAGGGGCCAGAGCCCAAAGAGGTAAACTGGGAAACCTTCAGAAGTGGTTTAATCAAGTGATAACTAAATTAATGTACTTAGAAGAGGTAGTAGCATTTCACACTAATTAAGATAATTGAGCTCTCTACCATGGGACCCAAGGGCTTGTATAGACTTGGGATGAGACGGGAAGGCTTGGAATGGCAAGGTCATCTATCTTGTCCTTACGAGAAGTATTTGATTCCGCATGAGTGAGCATGGGTGTCGAGATTCGGTAGAGGCCACCAGGACAACCCATAGTGGGGGTCGGAGCCTAGGAAGATTCCCATATGGATATCCCATGACGAGTTGTATGATGACACTCTTTCTACGACAACAGTTGGTATTTGGGTTTATGTGCATGGTCTTCTTATCATTCTTGATCTGCTTTATTTCTGGAAGCAATGTGACCTATGTCAGTGATTGTTGGAGTTGTACTTGTGTTATTCTTATGGTTGTATGGTTCATGTGATTGGTTGTGTTAGTGTTAGTTATCATGTGTCTAGTGGTGGATGGTCTTGTTTGGAATTCCTTGTTACTATCTCCTAGCACAGGGGGTGAGCCTTTGGGTATCACAAGGTTGGGTGGAACGTGCACCTTAATCCATTGGTTTTCTTCTTGATCGTGTGGACGAGATTTCCAGTTGGAGAGCTCATGGGATCCAATATCTTTCCTTGCTTAATTCTTTCAGTTGATCTTGTAATTTTATTACCCCTCATTTTTTATCGAGGTGGAAATTGTAATGTGTAACCTTACTTTTGGATTTATCTCATTTGGGGAATGAGCATTGTAATCTTATTCTAAATTATTTGTCATTTGAAATCATGTGGTATTGATTGTTCTTGAAGTATTTAATCTTTTGGATGTATGAGTGTTTAATTTGTTAAGTAATTAAATGTTATGTTTTAATTCATGTTTCTTGATTGGGTTTTAAGTAATCTCAGTCTCATAACCTTAGAGGTTGTTGGCAATGGATAGTGTTCTTGCATGATATTTGTACTTAAACAAAAAAAAAATAGTATGTTTGAGTAGTAAATTGCAACTTCCTCTAGGGTTGCATGGCGGGGCATTACACATGGTATCAGAGCCTAGGTTTAAACATTGGGTACTCTGGGATAATGTGGAACCCATTAAGTTGTTAGTTGCGTAGGTTATACTCTGGGCACTATGAGCCATGGCGTTGATCTAGGTGCTTTGTTCGTTGGTTTATGTTTTCCTTTTTGGGTTGATCTCACTTGTCTACCCAGAAGTTGTTGTTACGTGTTGTAGGTCCAATGGTGCAGGAAACCAGTGGAAAGGATAGGATCCTCGGTGTAGTGTACAATGCACCGATATCCTTCCTACTAGAAGAATGCATTATGGGAAATTGTGTAGCATGTGAATTTTTGGTGTGTTGAGTGTGGTGGACGACAACCAGCTTTGTTGTTATTTCTGCCCTGGCATGTCTTGTTGATGAATGCTTTTGTGAGGGTTAGTTAGGCCTGCGAGCCTACCAAGAAGTGTGTTTTGATTGGCTTCCTTCTTGATGTATGGCTCTTTCGTTGTTTAAAGGGAGGTGACCCTTGAGTGGTCCTTGAGTGTGGTTGTAGTGTGTTTGTTGGGTGTGTTCCTAGTGCTTGTTGGGTCGAGATAGTCATAGGGCCTCTTGCCTTGAGTTCCTTAGTATGGCGTTTTAGAGGGTTGAGTTTTTCAACCTTGTCTTGTGTTGTGGAGGAATGATGCCTCCTAGGTCTTGCCTTACCCTTCAGGATTGGAGTGATTTCCTTGGTTGAGAGTCTCTCGAGGTTGAGATCGATTACTTCCCTCTATCCGATGTTGTGAGTGAGCATGTTGGACCTTAGCTTGTTGGTGGGTTGCAGGTGACATGTGTTGCCTAAAATTACCCTTGCTTGGTTTCTCTGCTTATGTTGTGGGAAAGTCTGGTTGACCTTGAGGGTGCCAAGAAGTTCCTTTGGTGTATATTCTATTTTGGAGTCTTGTTTTTCTTCACCATGCAAGTATCTGATGCATGTTTTCTTGTGCTTTACCTCATTGTGCCAGTGATTGTCTGATTGACCCTATGTGGTTTTGGAGTTGCTTTTGCATGTTATATTATTTTGAAATTATGAAATATGGTAATAGAAAATGAATGATCATATTTTTAGTTCATAGAGATTTGTGCATACTCTCATTTGATTAATGCATTTGTGTGAAAGTGATCGTGTGATGATGGAACCATTCTTACATTTGTTCCTATGTTAGAACTGTAAATAACTCTTGTCTTCTCTCTCTTCCCATTGGTTTAACGAAGATGTCTGTCCTTGAGTGTGTGGTGTATTGAAACCCATGGTATGTTGTATCTTATGATAAAATGCTTATGTATTCATGAAGGTAGTATTATTAGATCAAACCTTGGGTAAAGGACCTAAGTCCCCAAGTTGCATTCATAATCATGGAAAATGTATAATATGAATAGAAAATTGTTTTGCAGTAAGTAAAAGATTAGAAAAAAAAAGGGAATTAGTGAAACCATTGCATGTTAATGATAATTGCATAATCGGTGCATCTTGTTGGTGAGGCCTTTAGTCCCCAACTTTATTCTTGAGTCTTAAGAAATCATGTAGATGTCAAATTGTTGTACCTGGATTCAAAATGCAAGGTGTTAAATGAATGGTGAAGTGATAATGTTGCATACCTTGTCTTGAGTAAACATTGTAATAATATCGCACTATGTGTGGTCTTGTGATGATTCTCGGTGATGTGTATTGGTGCATATGTGTCCTATGTATGTTAATTCATGGTTATGTGCTTTGGAGATTTGGTTGGTGGTTGCTTCACCATGTTGATTTGTATAGATTGACAGTGTGCTTGGTTGTGTTGATTATAGCACGGGTTGTTGTTTTTATGTTGAGATATGGAGTGGTTCAGTTTTAGAACCATTGTTATGTGTGATCTTATGGATTTTATGCTAGGGGTATTTGCAGGCTTCCAGGAGTAAGCCTGACCCTAGGGGGAGGATGTAACACCCCTCTGTTTTGGCTCTTTGGATCAGCAGTGTTCTTCCTTGTTATGATTGTGTTTGACTATGCTTTGATTTTGGAACTTGGTTACTTTTGACCGTCATTTGTTAAAATCCATGTTGAAGGATGAGCCGACACTGAGGCCTGATGACCTGATATTTACTGAGACAAGACACACACAAGAATTGTCGCTATAATTGTAGCTGGTGGAAGGGACAAATTGTATCACCTGGGCCATGGAGTGCCCCACGATTCTCGAGATTTCACTCTAAGTGTTTGATCATATTATATATATATATGCATGTTCACAATTTTCAGTTGCAGGTTGACAAGCACATGACATTCCACTCCACCTGTCCCTGTGTTTATGTCCATTGACCAACTAAGATTTGATTGTGAGATATACTAGGTTTTTCATTAGTCAGCCACCTCAGTCATAGCATTTGCTGTTCCCAAGTTAGTTGTTTCAATTTGGTCCATTTCACCTTATGATTTAATGCAAATTCATATTTTTAAAAAAAAGGTTATTATATAGCTTGTGTAGTTAAAATGTATGATTAAATGTATCTAGTTGCAAGGTTGATTTTATTTATTTTATTGTTTGATTTGAATTAATTAATAAAATTAGATTGAATTAGCTGATTAATTAGGATTACAAGTGATTGTATTAAATGTTTTAGTTGTTTTGGCATTATTGTATATTATGATTTAATAAAAAAAATCAAAGTAGAAATCATGATGGATAGTTAGAATTAAATTAAAATAAATAAATAAAAGGAGAATGTGTTTTGAATCTCACTTGTGAAAATTATTGATAAAGTAATTTCTTTGCAAAGTTTGTATTCTTTTATTTTAGTGAATTTTGAAAAGTGCATGAGGTTTGAATTAGAAAATAAAAATTTGTTTTAAATTTGAAAATTGGAAATATCCTCCAAACTTTGCAATAAATTTAGTGGGTGGGGATATTTTAGGGGTTTGACCAATTTGGGGAAAATCTCTATTTTAGCAAATGTAAATTCATATAATTTTCAATTTCCAATTTGGGAAGGATTTTTCTTGGTTGTGGCTTGGCTTGGATTGGTAAAGGAATTGGAGACTCTTGCTTGAGCTGAATTCAAAGGAGGAGTTGAAAACACCATTGGAATCTTCAAGCCTTGAAGGAAAAATCAGGTTCTTGATTTGTTTTGTTCATTTGAAAAGAATTCAATCCTTGTTTTGTTGTTTGTAAATTCATGAAAAATGCATTCAAACTTGTAAACTGTGGTTAGAATTGGAAATGAAAATCAAAACTAGAATCAAACAATGGAAAAATAGAATGGAAACCAAAAGAGATTTGTTGTCAAAACTGGGATGTAAACTATGTTGTTGTGTTGAAGAATGCATTGTTTTGTTGCAATATTTTTTTGGGTATTTGCACAATAAGGCACACAAATATAGTTATAAATATACTAAGTTTTCATTTATTTATTTATTTTCTGATAAAAACCCTGTGTTTTTCTTTGGCAATGTGAATTTCTCTCAGATTTTGAAGAGAGCTATTTTTTTATATTAAAAAAGAAGAAAAATGTATGTAAAATAAAATTGTTGTTTTCTCGCTGTTGTGGTGGATATGTGGGCTTCATCGGGCCGGCCACCCCGGCCACTGTGGGAGGCGACTATGTAAGTGAAGAATATGGTGTCACGTCAGGAGCATGATCAGGTGCCCCGCATTAATGTGTCACACCCATGGGGAAGTTTAACCATGTGCTTAGCACACAGCCCCCACTGCTATTAGGCCTACGTGGGTCACATGCCAGCTCAACACTATTTTTGTCCTTTTAATTTTAAAATCTTTAAAATCTATTTAATTTTAATTTAATTATTATTTAATTATATTTTATATAACATACATAATATTTTAATATTATATATTACATAAACATAATATATTTAACATATTAACTTAAATCAATTTCATTATCTAACACATATTTTATATATGTTATTTTAGGTCTTTTAAATTATTATTTTATATATATTTAAATTATAGCTCATATATATTGAATATATATATATGTAATTACATACTACTACTAAGCATATATACTACATTTATGTTGATATATATGTCTTTTTTTAAATATGTTATTAAAATATTGTTTTGTATTATCATACTTGGAAAATATAAGTGTTTTATTTATGAATTTGATTTTGTCAATTATGAATAATCAGAAGATCTTGGAATTTAAGATGATATTTTAGAGGCACATATTTAAATGATGTTTAAATATCTTAATAGGAATTATAAAATGATTTATTTTAAAAGTTGATTTTTATAATCAAATGACTTTATTTAAAATTTCATTTTGAATATTATGTATAATGGAGGAAAATAGAATTAAATGGTTAGCATTTCAAATACTTAAATGTTGCTAAGGTGGTTTGATTTACTTAGAGCATGTGCAATAATGTTATTTATTTAATTAATTTCATTCACTACGTCATTGCTTGGATTGGGTTTAGGAAACCCTAACATTAGATATTGAGTTGCCTAGAATGCTTTTATATCATATTTTGTTCATTCCCGATGTTGGGAAAATGGGGTTAATTGTCTAGTAAGTCTTCCAGAGGAGTCCTCTAGGTGGGGATGTTTCATGTATTGGTTCGTTTTGTGAATTACCTTGGGAAATGTGTAGAGTTGTATTATGTTGTTGTACCTGGTTTCCACGAACGGGGATGTTGTGTGCCTCCTTTGAATTAGGAGAGGGTCTTGACCTTTGTAGCCTCTAGTGTTTGGAGAGGGTTTTGATTTTGTTTCCTCCAGTGTTTGGAGTGGGTTTTCATTATATGTTCCTCCTAAAGTTGGAGTGATCGTTTATCTTGTTTGTATGTCTTTTGGCATCCTTGGTGATTGGTTTCGTGTTGGTTTGTTGTCAAGTAGAAGAGTGGCTTCTGTTAGGGGCCAAAGCCCAAAGAGGTAAACTGGGAAACCTTCAAAAGTGGTTTAATCAAGTGATAACTAAATTAATGTACTTAGAAGTTAGGTAGTATTTCACACTAATTAAGATAATTGAGCCTCGCTCATGGACCCAAGGGCTTGTATAGACTTGGGATGAGACGGGAAGGCCTAGAATGGCAAGGTCATCTATCTTGTCCTTACGAGAGGTATTTGATTCCGCATGAGTGAGCATGGGTGTCGAGATTCGGTAGAGGCCACCAAGACAACCCATAGTGGGGGTCGAAGCCTAGGAAGACTCCCAGATGGATATCCCATGACAAGCTGTGTGATGACACTCTTTCTACGACAACAGTTGGTATTTGGGTTTATGTGCATGGTCTTCTTATCATTCTTGATCTGCTTTATTTTTGGAAGCAATGTGACGTATGTCAGTGATTGTTGGAGTTGTACTTGTGTTATTCTTATGGTTGTATGGTTCATTTGATTGGTTGTGTCAGTGTTAGTTATCCTGTGTCTAGTGGTGGATGGTCTTGTCTGGAATTCCTTGTTACTATCTCCTAGCACGGGGGGTGAGCCTTTGGGTATCACACGGTTAGGTGGAACGTGCACCTTAATCCGTTGGTTTTCTTCTTGATCATGTGGACGATATTTCCAGTTGGAGAGCTCGTGGGATCCAATATCTTTCCTTGCTTAATTATTTTAGTTGATCTTGTAATTTTATTACCCCTCATTTGTTATCGAGGTGGAAATTGTAATGTGTAACCTTACTTTTGGATTTATCTCATTCGGGGAATGAGCGTTGTAATCTCATTCTAAATTATTTGTTATTTGAAATCATGTGGTATTGATTGTTCTTGAAGTATTTAATCTTTTGGATGTATGAGTGTTTAATTTGTTAAGTAATTAAATGTTATGTTTTAATTCATGTTTCTTGATTGGTTTTTAAGTAATCTCAGTCTCGTAACCTTAGAGGTTGTTGGCAATGGATAGTGTTCTTACATGATATTTGTACTTAAACAAAAAAAAAATAGTACGTTTGAGTAGTAAATTGCAACTTCCTCTAGGGTTGTGTGGTGGGGCGTTACATGATCAGTCAATATCTCTCTTGGAACCCCATACCGTGTGAAAATTTCCTTATAAATAAATTTTGCAACCTTATTATCTCTTGCATGTTTGATGGCTTTAACTTCTACTGACTTGGTTACATAATCAGTGCATACAAAGATATAGGATTTACCATTTGATGGAGGATCAATGAGTTCTACAAAATCCAATCCCCACTTATCAAATGGAGTGATTACTACCTAGGGATAAAGTGGCATCTCATCATATTTGATTGGTCGGCCCATCCTTTAGCATCTATCACACTTCCTTGTATATCTCCCTACATCCTTATGGAGTGTGGGCCAGTAATATCTTGTGTTCAAAATCTTCATTGTTGTCCTCTTGGCTGCAAAATTCCCTCCACGGGGTTCATTGTGACATGCATGCAGTATATCATATGTCTCATCTTACCTCACACATCTCCTCATGACATGGTCTGGTCTAGTGTAGAACAAGCATCCTGCAATCCATGAGAAAGGAAAGGTTTTCTCAATGAGCACCCTTCTCTCTTTTGGAGAGAAATTAGGAGGAACTCTCCCTATGACCAGATAATTAGCCATGTCAGCATACCAGGGTGTATGCACACTTATGGAAAATAAGTGTTCATCGAGGAAATAGTCATCAATGGCTTGATTGTCCTATGATGTAGTCAGCCTTGAAAGGAAGTTTGTAACAACATTGGCCTTCCCTGGTTTATCCACAATGGTTATGGCAAACTCCTGCATCAGCAATAACCATCTTGCTAGCCTACCTGAGATTAGGGGCTTATTCATGAGGTACCTAATGGCTACATAATCGGTGTGCACAAATATTTGATAGTATGTTATGTAGTGCCTGAATTTGTTAAGTGCATATATTACTGCCAACATTTCCTTTTTTGTCATTGTATAATTGAATTCAGCTCCTTGCAAGTTCTTGCTGACAAAATAAATAGCATTTTCAATTGCTCTTTCTTTTTGTCCTAGGACTGCTCCTATAGCATAGTTTGATGCATTTGTATGGATGTGAAAAGGAAGCTCCCAATTAGGACCTTTGAGTACAAGAGCATGAGTTAAAGTTGCTTTCAATTCAAAGAATGTCTTGTCACAGTCTTTTGTCCATTGGAATTCAACATCTTTAGTTAGGAGAGTGTACAATGGTGCTTCCATTTTGTTGAAATATTTGATGAAATGCCTATAATAACCTACATGTCCCAAGAAACTCCTAACATCTTTTTGTTTTGCAGGTATAGGTAGATTGGTGATCACCTCAATCTTGGCAGGATCTACTTGAATTCCTTGGTGAGAGATGTAGTGGCCAAGGACTACACCTTCATGCATCATCATGAAGCACTTTTCACTATTTAAAGATAAATTATGTTCTTCACATATCTTTAAGACTCTTCTAATATTTTCCAATGCTTCATTAAAATCAGCACCATAGGCAGTAAAATCATCTATATAAATTTCCATGCAATCATGAGAAATGTTTGAAAATATGCTAATGACTGCCCTTTGAAAAGTTGCAGTTGCAGGTGCATTGCATAAGTCAAATGGAAGTACTGAGTAGGCATATGTTCCCCATGGACAGGTAAAGGTGGTCTTCTCCCGGTCCTCAAGTGCAATTTGGATCTGGTTATACCCACTAAATCCATCTAGAAAAGAAAAGTATTGTTTTCTTGCAAGTGAATCTAGAACTTGATCTATGAAAGGAAGGGGAAAGTGATCTTTTTTGGTGGAAAAATTGAGTTCCCTATAATCAACACAAACTCACCACTTCCCTCCCTTTTTTGGCACAATCACCAATGGGGACACCCACTAGCTATCTTAAATGGGGTAGATAAATCCTGCATCTAGCAATTTTTGTAATTCCCCTTTTACAATTTTTCTTAATGCAAGGTTAATTCTTCTTTGTGGCCACCTCACTGGTGTACAATCATCTCTAATGTATATCCTATGAGTGCAAAGCTTGGATTCCAACCCCTTCATATCATGGTAGTCCCATGCAAAATCATGTTGGTGGGTCCTCAACAAGTTTGTCAAAGTCTGTTGCTGCTCTTGAGTCAATTTGTTGTTAATATTCAAGTATTTTCCTTTTGATACTTGCACTTGTGTGGTTAACTCTATCATAGTTGTTTCACTAATGCTTGATACCTTAATTTCACGTGGAAATAATTTATTAGTCATACTTATTGTTGTAGGAAGTTCGGTTGCAAGAAGAGCAGGCAGAAGGGTTTTCAATGGACTAGTAGAACTAGATGCATGAGAGGATGATGCTTCCTCTACTTCACAATGGTTTTGGATTATGTTAGACAACACTTCATCTTCCTCTTGAAGCTACATGAAATAACTTTTCCCTAACATCATAAGTTGTGCCACAAAATTAACTTCCTCGACCTCTTCACCAACATGTGTCCATATGGGGTTATCTATATCCTGGGATGGTTGAGCAGGAGGGTAGAGAACAAACTTTTTGGTACTCTTTCCATCAGAAATGGTCATGTCTCCTGATCGGCATCCAATATAGGCATCTGTTGTTGCCAACCATGGTCTCCCAAGGATAATGGGATACCCGCCTAGTGTAGCTTTAGGAGAAAGAATCATAAAATCTATTGGGTACTCCCAAGAGTCTAGAGTTACCACAAGATCCTCTACTATACCATCAGGTTTAACAGTGAAACTATCAACAAGCTACATGATAGTAGGAGTAGATCTCATGCTTGCAACGTTTAGTTGCTACAGGATATCCTTTGTCATCACATTTATTGTTGCTCCCAATCAATTAGAGCATTCTTTATTTGGATCTCGTTTATAACAACTCCTACCATAGGACTACCTAGGTCATTGTACTTGGGGACAATCACTTTCCCAAGCATGATGTCAGCCAGTTGTCCCAACACATGAACCGTAGTGGGGTCTTTCTTTTTCCTAGCTTCTTGAGGCATGCTTCCTTAATTTCTTTGCCATATATGGGAACATATTTTATGGCCTGAAATAGAGGTATCTTGACACATATATGCTTCAACTGATCTAAAATGTCAAAGTTTGTTTCCTCCTCTTCTTTTTTCTTAGTAACTTCCAATCTCTCAGGGAATGGTGGTTGTTGTTCAGTATGCTGGACTAGGACTGGTTCATGGTTTTTGGGTGTACTTGGCTAAATGGGGACATTCAAATGCTCCTCCTCCTCTTCCATAGGAAGCTTAGTAATAATGGGTGTGGAAGGAGCTGGAAAAGTAGTTCCTGAATGCAAGTGGATGTCACTTACACTCATAGCATATGCAGGAAAATGATTTGGATTAGCATAATATATTGGTTGTTGCTATTGTGGTTTGTTATTTGGGTTAGGTGTGGGGTGGGCCTAGTAAATTTGAGTAGGTTTAAGTGTATTTGAACTTGAGACTGAAAGAGGAATTATAGCAAGTTATTTAGAATTTTGAGGAAAGGTGGGTTGCATGCTGGCCCAGTTGTCTGGTTTGGCCATTGTTGCCCTCCCCTCCATTGAGATGTTTGTTGCTAGTTTCTTGGAGATGGCTACCAATTTCCTTGAAACTGCTACCAATTCCCCTGAGGTTGCTACCACTAGGGTGGAGAGTTTTGGTGATTGGGCCAAGAATTTAAATGGTTATTCCAAGGTTGTGGTGGATATCCTCCATAGTTGGATGGATATGGGGGTTGCCATTGGTTACCAGATGAATAAGAATTGAAATATGGCCCAACAAAAGATAGTGGATCTGGTGGCATACCTTATCTTGGAGCCCATGGCCTCCTTTGTGCAATGTAGTAGACTTGGTCATCTTCACCCTGTATTGGCTTGAACTCCTGTGGAATTTTCTTGTTGTCAATATTAGCTACCATCATGCATCACGTAATTAGTTCTTTTTGTTTGCAATGAGGGCAATATAATATCAATATTGTCTTTGCCTCCTCATGTTTCTTCTTAGCTTGAAGTGTATCCAACTATGTAGCTAGATTGTTTATGATGTATTACTTGAAGTCTGCCAACAAGTGAGTAATCTCCATCCTTGAAACTCCAATGGTAGATGACTTACCCATAGAGGATTGGTAAGCTCTCCCTTTCTTTGAAGCTGCCCTAGAATAGTTCTAACATAGCTTCTTAATATATTCCCAAGGAGCTTGGGTGATATCTCCTCCTC
>VDFB02260703.1:0-39467 GCA_007258455.2 Sequoia sempervirens | reverse complement strand
GGATAGGAATACAAAATTTACCCCTCTACCCAACACCCTTCATAATATCATGCTACAGTTCATGGAAAAGAATATGCTTTCCATACCTCCTGTCAGAGCTCCTGATCCTAATAAATCATTACACACAAACTATAGACCAAATTCTTATTACTATTACCACTAACAAAATGGACATGATACAAAATATTCTAAGCATCTTAAACATCTCGTGCAAGACCTCATTGATTCTAATTATCTTCTAATTGGAGGTATGAATGATCATGGTAATAAGTCTGTAGCTCCTCCTAACCAAAATTTACAAATCTTTACAAATCCCATGTCGAAACATACTATTTCATTTGTCAAAGCTAGTGAAACAAAGAATGATGTGATGAATTTTGACACAGATGATGAAACCAAAAAAGATGAAAATATGGATAAGTAGTTGAAGTAATGGCATTTATTAAAGCTAAACCTCATAAGGGATCAACCAAAATTCCCCTTGCTATTGATTTCTCACAAAATGACATAATCAAACATGCATCTAATGGTCCTCTTTACATAGCTGGAAGAATCAATGACAAGCCTATTAATGGGATATTAATTGATCTCGTCTGTGTAGAAAATGTGATTACTAAAGAATTCCTATTTGTGCATGAAATCTATCAAGATACATATGATAGGCTGAAAGCATGGATCAAAACACATAATGGTTTTGCTTGCCCTAAGATTGGCTTGATAAATCTCCCTCTAAAAGTCAGTTTGACGACATTAAGTGTCTCATTCACCATCATCCCATCGTCGAACCAATTTCATGTGAAGCTAAGCTATCCATGGCTTCGCTCCATGAATGTCATCCTATCAGTTGTGCATAAATGTTTAAAGTTTCCCTTTGGCAATGGAATCTTTACTGTACATCATAAAGGATTTAATCCCATGTCTTCTCATGGGAACTTTTCATTGGATTTTTTTTGGCCCTAACCTATTGAACCTATTGAGCTACCTATCCTTGACGAACCAATGATTGAACCAAAAACCCTTCCAAATAGCCTGTAGACATGTAAAAATGACCTAATGCTTATTACACATCATAAATGACGTTTTCTTATCATCCACATCATTATCATCTAATATCACTACATTTCACATCATTTACATCAAAAACCCTAATTTCCTCTATTAATTAAATAATCTTTAAATTATTAAATTAATTCACTATTTCATCATTTTTGAGTAATTAAATAAATTTCATTTATTTAATAAAGTCCTAATCTAACTTTATTCCTCCTGGTTAATTAAATAACATCGATTATTTAATTATGTCGCTAATTTACCCTATTCCCCTAAGTCAATTAAATTATTAATACTTAATAGTTTAATTCAATCACTTTCCCCTAAACTTGAATAATAATTATTCAAAACATCATCCAAACATCATCAACAAGCAATATAACTTTATCTGTAAAAGTCAACCATGACTTGTACATTCAACTCAAAAAGACTTAATTAATTAGTTCAATTAATTAATTACCCTCACCCACTTTTATGATTGAGAAAATTATGGTCCCCGATTGCTCACTTTGATTGGCTGACTGATTCATCTATTTCCTAACTAATCCATTAGTTCTTCAATCCCACTGAAGGCTCAACTTTATTTCCTAAATTTCATAGATTAAGCAATCTATTTCCTCCGATTGATGAATTAACATCCTTAATTGATTCGATTACAAAAGCTAACTGAGCAATCTAATTCCTCTCAACAACTTTCAACCATTGATCTTGATTCAACATTGTTATGATCTTGCACATTCATTTCAAAATGTAAAATCTATATAAAAATCCTCTTCATCCTCAAAAATGATTGGAGAATTGACATATTTTGTGCAACAAAGTAATGCTAAATTAATCATTGATTTCTTGAGAGCTTTTACACACATCTTTGATCACCATTTACACACATTGGAGCTTTTGCAATACATAATGGAGGCTTCACATCGATACAATGCAATTCAACATCGTTGTGGATACACTTCGACGTGAGATGGGTAATGATATAGTTTAGTGAATTCATTTGTTTGTTCTTTGATTGCATTGCTTAAGTTCATTAAATTTAGTAATCTTGTATTATTTATTTCATGAGTAATGGGTATGAAATCTATCTTTCATTTGAATTAAATCTTGTTTGATTCATTTACTTTTGATTTCCTTATCATCCTGATTTCCCCCTTACACATTTTGGCATTCCTGGTGGGACCTTAGTCCTTGACACTAACCTTTTTGTGAGTTTTAATTGAGCAGTTATAGGTTTTAGAATGCGGTTGCATTTTCTAGAAACGCATTTGAAAAAAAATTATGCCAACGCTACATGAATCTTATGTGGTCATTCCTTTGTTTCAACTGTGGTTGCACTTTTTACAACCGCTATTGAGAAAACTAACCGCTTTTGCTTCAAAAAGGTTTGCTTTTGAAATTTGGACCACTCTTGCACATAAGAGGGCTGCTTTTGATAATAAGGACCATAGTTGCTAAAAATAACAGGGCCACTTTTGACTAATATGCATGCTTTTGCTTTGTATATTTTTTATTGAAAATTTGCAAAGTAATTTTGTTGATTTCTAATGTTAATAGGTGCTTGTTTTGGATATTTTGTGTTTGCTGACTTTGTTTGTTCAACTCTTGCAGGGATATGGTACACTTTACAAAAAAAATGACTAATTATTTTATTACAGAGAAGGTGAACGGTCCAAGTCCAAGTTTTCTAACAAAGATTTCTTAGTTTAAATAAAACATTTTTGATTTGGTGCTATAAAATTGAACCCCACAACTTGCAAATTTCAATTTAATGTTTTAAAATAAAATTTCAAAAGCTTTCATAGTTTAGGAAAACACTTTGAATTGGTTCTTAAAAATTGAACCTCATAACTTGCACATTTCAACTTGGTGTATTAAAATGAACTTTTCAAAAGCTTTCGTAGTTTAGGGATTTTTTTTTGATTTGGTGCTTATAAATTGAACCCCACAACTTGCACATTTCAATTTGGTGTCTTAAAATGAACTTTCAAAATCTTTTGTAGATTAGAACAACACTTCATTTTGGTGTTCATAAAATGGAATGCTTTCTTTTGACCAACATTTTCATTTTGATGGCAAACAAATGGTCTTTCTTTTTGTTGACCACATTAAGAAAAGTATTTTAGAAACACTCAGTATTGGTTCTTAAAAATGAACAAATACATTATGATTTGCACACTGCTATCTATTTGCTTGAAATCCATAATACTTCAAAATTGGTGCACATAAAAAACAAATTGCTATCTTGTTCACACTTCATTCATTTTTTTTGGATAGCATCACTCGAGGGGTTTAAAAATAATATTGTGATGAATTGTATGCTATGTTTTTTTTGTTTGGAAAACAAAGTGTCTATCCTCTCCCCTTGTGTCTTTTTGGAAATCTTGGGTGACAAAAATAACTTTTAGTTTCACACTTGTTTCATTTCAAAGCATCACCTTTAGAGGGCCCGCCTTTGAGACACATCTTGCGTTGGAGAACTCAAAGATGACTCAAAGCGGTTTTTCCCTCAGGCTGCTATATAAATGGTCAAGGATAAATTCCAAATGACTTAATCGATGATTACTTTTCCGTCAGTGCCATTTGTTGGAACTATTAAAATTTGATATTTTTGCATACCTTCCATACCCCCTGAGTCTCCATATGAGTCCTTCTATTGGCATTTTCCTCATCTCGTGGTATTTTTACTTGCATTTTTCCCATATTTCCCTATGGAACCCATCGGGTTGTGCATTTTCCATCTTGCTGAATCTATCGGCATAGGTCCTTTACTGTTTTCCCGACCCATGTTGCTTGTGAGTTAACATTCATTTGTTGCAGGTGTTTCGGCAAGACATGTTCTTTGTTACAGCGACTGACATTCATCTATGGATGGTTATCGGCATAGCATCCATGCTGTTTTGGCGACAACAGAGACATCTATCAGCAAAGGCTATGGGTTTTCGACAGAGGGTCTTGGCGAGTATCATTTGTCTCACCGATGAAGCACATAAGATTTTTCCAAATGAATTTCGGTGGGAGATATTGCTATCGTTGTAAGGTTTTGGCGAGTGACCTTTGGTCTCGCCAACCTTACACATGGATTTCCTCTCGTGAAAATTTCGGTAAGAGTTGATGTTTGCGGCAGGAGGTCACAATGAAGTATATGTGTCTCACCGACGGGTTACTAAAGGGTTTCTATTGAACGGCTTTCGGCGAGATATTGGTTGGGTCTTGGCGACCAATATGTTTGGTTGAGAGCTCTCGGTATAACTTGGGCAATCTCTATATGGTCTCCCCGTGTGCGATATGTCTCAGTGACAATGAATCAACGAAAGATGCTTCTTGGCGAGAGTTTTCTTTTGTCACAACGACTCAAGGATGGTTGAAGACTTTCGGTGAAACATAGTAATCTACAAGAGGTCTTGCCGATGTTGGAATGTTACGATGACTGTGAACAAAACCAAAGGAAATCATCAGTGAGAGATATCTTGTGTCTCAGCAAATGAAAGCATGTGAAGAAATACATTTCGATGTAGCATTCTGCTATCTACATGACGTTTCCCCGACTCCTCGAGGTCATAACGAAAGATAAAGGAATAAAAAAATACTCTTTGACTTCGGGGTAACATGCGAAGTGTCACAGTGACATACATAATAGATGAAGATTCTCGGTGAAACTCAAAGTGATCTGCATAAGGTTTCCCCGATATCTGAAAGCTATATCGATGCGGGTGAAACGAATTATACATCTCGGTGTGAATCTTCTTTTGTCCTGGCGACTGTGAATGAAACGATATGGGCATGTCGGTATGGGACATTCTTGTGTCTCAACGACAGGTCTGATGGCTATTGATAACACTTTGGGGTCCTCTGTGAGATCTCTCATCGACATCACAGAGTCATGGTGAAACAGAAAGGGCAGGGGAAGCGATTAATGAGTGAATTTCCTTCGGCATAGCTTTCGTCTTGTCTTGTCGACTGTTCACTGATGAATAACATAATTTCAAACACTGAGGCCAACATGTATCTGCTTGGATGACCGTTGCGGGCCAACTTGATTGGATCTCGAATTCGGTGGAGGGCCGACATGTTATTTCAATATGTTCATTTTCTCATGCTGGTGTATAAATAGGCATTTTTGTAATTGTAAAACACCACTAGTTATTAGATCATTCAATACATTGCAAGTAGATACAATAGAATAAAGTTATCAAATCAGAGACTATTATTGCATGATTTTAGAATGGAGGTATTTATGAAAATCAGTTGATGTTGCTGCATTTTTCTGGTGCCAATTATTTGTTGAATTTAATGAAAGTATTGCTAAGTTGTCTCCAAGATGGATCCTTTCTGAGTATTTAAATTGATATAACAAGTTTGTATTCAATTTATCAGTGCACATTTGCTGTACTCATGTGATTGATTGATTGGTTCTTTCAAGTAAAAGACTAAATCCTTTTAGTTAATCACTGTAATCAGAGAGATTCATTTGGATTATTCAAGTAGAGCTTAGTAATTACAGAATTGCATGTTTATACCAGTTGTAAACAGAATACATGCCAAATAATTTAAGTTTTGTCCAGAGAAGTGTTTCCCATCTTGATCTCATTTGACTCCGCATACCCAATAAAGCACTGGTCTCTGCACTTTATCATTTTGAACTCATTCAATTTCTTTATATCTGTTAAATTCAGCATTTTTAGATCAGAATATTGTTACTGTTTTCAAGTTGGATTTCATTTGTTCACTTCCAATTGCCATTGTGAACAAATTGCTTTAAGGAGATAATCACATGTTAAGTCTGCATTATTCAGAGAGGTACACCCACCTAGGTTTAGTAGCACCTAAAGAGTAGAAGGTTGAGTTCTCTTAACCTTGTCTGTTACCCTGAAATGTATCAAGAGATTGGCAGCCTCTTGAGACATTCAGCCTGTGTTTTTGAGAGCTAACAAATTGGTGACTCTGCTGGGGAACAATCAAAATCAAGGCCTTAATCATAGAGTCAGAGATCTTGCATAGACTCCGCTGGGAATAAAAAGTATCAAACTATTTTCTCTTTTTTTGATAAAAGTGAGTGGCGACTCTGACAGAAATTTCACAGCTGTTCATCATGAATGGAAGAAGATCTCAGTACAGGGGAGGTCATACTGGAGGTCCTGTTGGTAGCAGTGAGTGGACACATAAAGATGACAGAGATGATAAGGGAAAAGGAATAAATGAGGACATGTGCATAACAGACAAGGGTAAAGCACCAAGAGCACATTGTGAAACATATAATTGCTATGATACATGGAGAGATGATTCGAGTGCAGAACTTTGTACTCCCGAGGATCAAAGAAATCCTTTTCCTTTTCACGATTCTCAAAAACAGGCTGAGTTTGAAGCTAGGAAGTAGGCTGAGTTTGAAGCTAGACTTGAGCTTGAACGGATCAGAATTCAGCATGAATATAATCAAAGGATGGAGGGTAATCACGAAACTCCTAAAGGAAACCATGAGCTCTCGATTCCTGATGAAGTGAAAGCACAGTTGGAACTAAAAGAGAAGAAGATAAAGGAACTAGAGGCTAAATTGCAGAAAGCCCAAATTACTGATCAGACGACTGGTGGCTCAAAGTATGTCCCGCCTCACAAGCAGGGTGATCATGGCGCAGGGCGCTCCAATCAACAAAATGATCCTCACAATCAGATAGGGAATCACTACAAGCAGCCAAATCATCCACCTCACATTCCCACACAACATACAGGTATGTACCCACCTCCTGGTCCTCATTATATCCCACAACATAATGCACAGTACAATAATCACATGCATCAATATCAACATCTGCCTATTCCTCCCCCTCACCAGCATACAACCATGATTAGACAGTTTGATTTAGTTGGTTTTCAGTTATATCCTTACCCTATGGATGGCAGTTGAAGGAATATGATGCCCAAATTTATAGGGAGTAATGCAATCACAGCTGAAGAACATTTAAGGAGTTTTAATGTTTTCGTCCAAGACATAGATATTCCTTATGAAGATTTACACATGAAGCTGTTCATGATGTCACTTCTTGAAGATGCCAGGGATTGGTTCAATAGCCTACCAACATTCTCAATTAATTCTCTCCAAGTATTTCAAGGCAAAATCTTAGAGCAATATGGGAATCAAAATGCTCCAGATGCAACTCTTCATGGATTAATGAGAATTCAGAAAAATCATAATGATTCAATTTATGATTTCAACTGAAAATTCAACAAGTTGCATACTAAGGTACCTCCTGGATCAAGGTTGCCAGATTCTATTGCATTGAGTGTTTATATAAATGCATTTGATCCTAAGATAGGGTATGAGCTGAGAAGTAGATCCCCAAGAGATTTGGCTGAAGCACAGAAGATAGCACTGACAATTGAAAACAACAGGAAGGCTACTGGTATAATTAGTAAAAGAGACAACCCGAGGCCTCCTCAACAAAGCAATAATTATCAGTACAAACAAGAGAATACATACAGAAACGAGAACATAAATGAAAGGCCAAGGTTGCATGATATGCCTTACAATACATACTGGAAAGATGAGAAACCTATAACAGCTAGGCCAAGAAACAAAGAGACTCCTGATCCATTGAACAAGAAAGGAACTTATATGGTGAGTAATAATTACTTCTGTGAAGTTTGTAATCAGCCTCATTCTCCAGACTATTGTGTTGTAGCTCAAAGGATGCAAGAAGAGGGAATGTTGATAGAGAATAATGGAGATGATCACAAGGTCTACTTGACTTCAAATACTTTTTACCATGCTAAGAAGGAGTATTCATCTTCTGAGGATGAAGGTTATGAATATGATGTTTCAAATCAGAAATATAATGTCCATATGGCTGAACAACAGATCCTTTCTGATTCTGAAGAAGATTATACAGAGCCATATTCAGTTGATGTGCCTGCTCAAAGTAGTGTTAGAAGACTCACCAAAGAAGAAATAGAAAGACTAACTGTTGCAGCAGTTGAAGAAGAAAGAAGTAAATATTGGTTGAGAAACAAAAAAGTAAATGAGATGGAAGGTGTGCTTGGGGGAATTTTTATGAAAGATCAGAAAGCAACACAAGAACTTATAAAAAAGCCAAAAAATAAGCAGCCTGGTAAAAATGGAGAGAAGCCTGTCCAAAAGCAGAAAGTTGAAGAATTACACAAGGAGATGCAAAAGTCTGATCAGCCTAGTAAAAAAGAAAAAGAAGAAAACAAGGGAGAAACATCAGAATTGAAGAAGATTGTTAAGATGGAGAGCTCCTCTTTTGACTTCACATAGGCGTTATCCCAGGTAAAAATGTCTGTTCCACTACTTGAATTGATGAAAATTAAGGAATACAGAGATAATGCTGTTTAATTGATTACAAATGGAAATGAAAAACATATGAATTCTGAAGAAGTCAATAGGCAGGAAAAGATAAATAATTCAGAGGTATGTCTAGGTGATGTTTTAACAACCTCCCCACAAGTGGATCCTTTCTTCACCACATTGCTTATAAATAATAAGTTGCTGAGGAATTGTATGATAGATTCTGGTGCTGCTATAAACATTATGCCAGTAGGAGTAATGAAACAGCTTGGAATGTGGGTTGATACATGTGAAGGAAAGTGCTATGCAATGGATAACAGACCTGTACCTGTGGTAGGCATTATGAGAGGTGTTGAAGTCAAACTAGCTACCTATCCACAAGTGGCTTATAATATAGATATAACAGTGATTGATACTCCTCCTCAGTTTGGGATGCTTCTGTCAAGACAGTGGACAGCAGCAGTTGGAGGAAATGTCCAGTTTGATTTATCTTATACTACTATTCCAGTGAATGGTCAGGATGTCAAATTGTATAGAGAACCAAGAATACATCAGCTTGTTGACTATGTACCACAAGATCAGATCAATTGTTTTTGTGATGTTGATCTTGGAAGTTTTAAGATTGAATCTGCCCAGCCAGAATTGATTAATAGTGATCCAATTGAAAAGCATGTGGCACAAAGCTGCAATGAAGTATGGAAGATGTATTTTGATGGAGCATGCAACCAAGAAGGTAATGGAGTTGGGATTGTATTTGTTTCACCTGAAGGTGTTACTTTTAAATATTCGTTCTTGTTGGCATTTGAATGTACAAACAATGTGGCAGAGTATGAAGCTTTATTAACAAGTTTGAACATAGCTGTGAAACACAAGATTAAGTTGCTAACTATTTTTGGTGATTATGATTTGGTTGTTTCACAAATTAAATCCAAGTACATGTAGCAAAGCACAAAAGATTAAAGCAATACAAGAATGCTACATGGGACACAATTGAGTTGTTTGATGCTTTCTCAATTGAGCGGATTGACAGGTCAAAGAATATAATGGCTGATTTTTTAGCAAATGTGGCGCTGAAAAGAGATGATGTCACATTGGCTGGGGTATCACAGATTGAGTTCAAGACGAGGCTTGCTGTTCCTGATAACATTTATAATTGGCAGGTCTTCAATGATGATACTAACCTTTTGAAATTCCTCAATTGTATAGATTAGTATGAAGCCCAGGAAATTGATTTCAATGCTTTTGTTGAGGAAGTAGATGGGAAGCAAACTGTGTTTGGCAAGGAGATCTTACAGCTCAAAATAAATAAGCTTCCTAAAGGCTTAGTGGCATTGAAGAGGGTGTATGATGGAAATGATTAGTCCCTCATAAGGAAAACACCAGTCAAAAGGGAGGATGTTGAAGAAATTAATTTAGGGACTGAGACAACACCAAGAAAGGTATACATTGGAAAGAAGATCAACCCTACAATTAGAAGAATGCTGATAGAGTTGCTGAGAAAATACATGCATGTTTTTGCTTGGTCTTATGAAGATCTGAAAGCGTACAGGGAAGATTTGTTTCAGCATGAAATACCATTGAAGCCAGACACCAAACCTTTCAGACAAAAGCAAAGAGCCATAAATCCAACGCTGGAGCCTAAAATACAAGAAGAATTGACAAAGCTCAGGGATGGAGGAATTATCAAACCAATCAGACATTCAACGTGGGTCTCAAACTTGGTCCCTATGAGGAAGAAAAATGGAGACATCAGATTATGCGTGGATTTCAGAAATTTAAATATGGCATCTCTCAAAGATAATTATCCTTTACCCAATATGGAGGCTATATTGCATAAAGTAACAGGGTGTGAATTGTTGTCCATGATGGATGGGTTTTCTGGATACAATCAGGTTAAAGTCAAGGAATCTGAGCAATACAAGACAACATTCACAACTCCTTGGGGAACATATGTATACATAAGAATGCCATTTGGTCTCACCAATGCTGGAGCGACTTTTCAACGAGCTATGGATGTAGCATTTGCTGATTTGATTAATGTTATCATGGTGGTGTACCAGGATGACCTGACTGCTTATTCAAAAAAGGCTGAAGATCATGTCCAACACCTGGAAAAGGTATTTATTAAAGCTCTTGAATATGGTATTAGTTTGAATCCAAAGAAGTGTCATTTTGCAGTCACACAGGGTAAGCTTTTGGGACATATTGTTTCAAAAGAGGGAATTAGGATAGATACTGAGAGGGTTGAAGCTATTGATAAAATTCCTGTTCCCAAAACTGTCAAGGCTATACAATCATTCCTTGGACAAATTAATTTTTTTAGGAGATTTGTTTCTAATTTTGCTGAGATCATTAAACCCATATAAAAAATGTTGAAGAAAGGACAAAAAATGGACTGGACTGCTGAAGCTTTAAATGCTTTTATGTCTATCAAAAAGGCTATCAAAGAGGCTCCTGTTCTTAAATCTCCAGATTTTACAAAGCCCTTTCAGATATTTTCATTTGCTTCAATGCATACTATTGCTGCTGTTATGTTACAAAAAAATGAGGATGGTTATGAACAGCCTGTGTCTTTCTTTAGTAAATCATTACAAGGGTCTGAATTGAAGTATGACATAATGGAAAAATAGGCATTTGCATTAGTGAAGGCTACTAAGACATTCAGACCATATCTTGTTGGAGCAAAGGTGATTGCTTATGTCCCTCATGCTGCTGTCAAGGATATTTTGACACAATATGAAGTTACAGGGAAAAGATGCAGATGGATCAACAAGATTCAAGAATTTGACATGGAGATACAAATCACTAAGCTAGTAAGAGGTCAAGGCTTGGCTAGGCTGATGGCATAACCAAATATTGAAGCAAGTCAAGTATGTAGTGTAGGAGAGGGGACTACAATTACAAGCATTGAGCACACTCCTTGGTATATTGATGTTATGCATTATCTTAAATACATGAAGTGTCCAGGAGGATTGAGTGACAGTCAGAGGAGAACTTTGAAGTTGCAGGCATCAAAGTATGTCTTCATGGATGGAGATCTCTTTTGGAAGAACAGGGATGGTTATTATGTTTGGATGAGTCATAGGCCAAGCATGTTTAAAGTGAAATGCATGAAGGATTATGTGGAGGACATTATTCAGCAAAGAAAACTGCACACAAAATTCTCAGGGCTGGGTATTATTGGCCAAAGGTTTTTAATGACTCTTTTACACATGTGAGAAAATGTGAGGCTTGCCAAAAGTTTTATGGAAAATTGAAGTACTAGGGTGCTTTGCCACTTCGACCTTTGCAGGCTGATGCCCCTTTTCATCAATGGGGAATTTATTTCATTGGAGAGATACAAGAGAAGTCAAGTGGAGGACATAGATGGATACTAGTTTCCACTGATTATTTTACAAAGTGGGTGGAGGCAATCCCAACTAAGCAAGCTACAAGTAAGGTTAATAATTTCATGATGGACAACATTATCACTAGATTTGGTACACCAATGAGGTTGATCATAGATAATGGGATGTGTTTTAGGTCAGATGAATTCAAAAGCTTATGTGATAAGTATAGCATTACTATTTCTTATGCAGCTCCTTATCATCCACAAGCCAATGGTCAAGAAGAGTCCAACAATAAGAGTCTCTTGAAGATTATAAAGAGGATGCTGGGACAGAACAAGAAGGCTTGGGATTCAAAATTGAAATTGGCTGTGTGGGCTAATAGGATCACTGTGAAAAGGGAAATTGGAAAATCTCCATTTGAATTGGCGTATGGAGCACAGGCCAGGATGCCTTTGCAGAATTTGTTAACACCAGTTTACAAGTTTGTCTTACAGGAAGATGTGGAAGTTCCTCAGCCCATGGAGGAAAGAATGGAGCAATTGGCTGAACTTGATGAAGTGAGGAGAGAGGCCCAGAGTCAAAACATGAAGTTACAGACACAGATGAAGTACCTATTTGACAAGAAGGCAAAGAATAGAAAATTTGAAGAGAATGACTTGGTGTTAATGTGGAATGCAAGGTGTCAGGAGAAAGGAAAGCATTGTAAGTTTGAGGCCTTGTGGCTGGGACCTTTTGTTGTTGTTGGAAAGAAGGGTGAGGACTCATATTATCTACAGAACATGACTGGTGAAGATCAGGAATTGCCTGTTCATGGGCAATTCTTGAAGCAATTTTTGTCTTGAGCAACATAGAGGATTAAGGGTTGCCAGTGCATGGACAACTCTTGCTTATCCTCTTTAAAATTATTTTCCATGCACAGTAGTTTAGGATTTCATCCATCTCCATTTCACTCTCAGTTTCCATTCACCTCCATCTTGCATTCATTCTCCATTTCACTTCCACTTTGCATTCATTTCCATTGCCATTCATTTCATTGCTACTCACCAGTTCATCGTTTTATGTTTGGTTTGCTCACCCAATATTCTGGATGCTTGCAATGATCTGACTATCATTCATCCCCAAACGGAGCTACTGTTGGAACTATTAAAATTTGATATTTTTGCATACCTTCCATACCCCCTGAGTCTCCATATGAGTCCTTCTATTGGCATTTTCCTCATCTCGTGGTATTTTTACTTGCATTTTTCCCATATTTCCCTATGGAACCCATTGGGTTGTGCATTTTCCATCTTGCTGAATCTATCGGCATAGGTCCTTTACTGTCTCCCTGACCCATGTTGCTTGTGAGTTAACATTCGTTTGTTGCAGGTGTTTCGGAAAGACATGTTCTTTGTTACAGTGACTGGCATTCATCTGTGGATGGTTATCGGCATAGCATCCATGCTGTTTTGGCGACAACGGAGACATCTATCGGTAAAGGCTATGGGTTTTTGGCGGAGGGTCTTGGCGAGTATCATTTGTCTCACCGATAGAGCACATAAGATTTTTCCAAATGACTTTCGGTGGGAGATATTGCTATCATTGTAAGGTCTTGGCGAGTGACCTTCGGTCTCACTGACCTTACACATGAATTTCCTCTCGTGGACCTTTCGGTAAGAGTTGATGTTTGCGGCAGGAGGTCACAACAAAGTATATGTGTCTCGCCGACGGGTTACTAAAGGGTTTCTATTGAACGGCTTTTGGCGAGATATTGGCTGGGTCTCGGAGACCAATATGTTTGGTTGAGAGCTCTCGATATAACTTGGGCAATCTCTATATGGTCTCCTTGAGTGCGATATCTCTCAGCGACAATGAATCAACGAAAGATGCTTCTCGGCGAGAGTTTTCTTTTGTCACAACAACTCAGGGATGGTTGAAGACTTTTAGTGAAACATAGAAATCTACAAGAGGTCTTGCTGATGTTGGAATGTTACGGCGACTGCGAACAAAACCAAAGGAAATCATCAGTGAGAGATATCTTGTGTCTCAGCGAATGAAAGCATGTGAAGAAATACATTTCAATGTAGCATTCTGCTATCTGCATGACGTTTCCCCGACTCCTTGAGGTCACAGCGAAACATAAAGGAATAAAAGAATACTCTTTGACTTCGGGGTAACATGTGAAGTGTCATGGTGACATACATAATAGATGAAGATTCTCGGTGAAACTCAAAGTGATCTGCATAAGGTTTCCCCGATATTTGAAAGCTATAGCGATGCGGGTGAAACAAATTATGCATCTCGGTGTGAATCTTCTTTTGTCCTGGTGACTGTGAATGAAATGATATGGGCACGTCGGTATGGGACATTCTTGTGTCGCAATGATAGGTCTGATGGCTATCGATAACACTTTGGGGTCCTCTGTGAGATGTCTCATCGACATCACAGAGTCATGGCGAAACATAAAGGGCAGGGGAAGCGATTAACTAGTGAATTTCCTTCGGCATAGCTACCGTCTTGTCTCGCCGACTGTTCACTGATGAATAAAAAAATTTCAAACAATGAGGCCAACATGTATCTGCTTGGATGACCGTTGCGGGCCAACTTGATTGGAGCCCGAATTTGGTGGAGGGCCGACATGTTATTTCAATATGTTCATTTTCTCATGCTGGTGTATAAATAGGCATTTTTGTAATTGTAAAACACCACTAGTTATTAGATCATTAGATACATTGCAAGTAGATATAGTAGAATAAAGTTATCAAATTAGAGACTATTATTGCATGATTTCGGAATGGAGGTATTTATGAAAATCAGTTGATGTTGCTGAATTTTTCTGGTGCCAATTATTTGTTGAATTTAATGAAAGTATTGCTAAGTTGTCTCCAAGATGGATCCTTTTTGAGTATTTAAATTGATATAACAAGTTTGTATTCAATTTATCAGTGCACATTTGCTGTACTCGTGTGATTGATTGATTGGTTCTTTCAAGTAAAAGACTAAATCCTTTTAGTTAATCACTGTAATCAGAGAGATTCATTTGGATTATTCAAGTAGAGCTTAGTAATTACAGAATTGCATGTTTATACCAGTTGTAAACAAAATACATGCCAAATAATTTGAGTTTTGTCTAGAGAAGTGTTTCCCATCTTGATCTCATTTGACTCCGCATACCCAATAAAACACTGGTCTCTGCACTTCATCATTTTGAACTCATTCAATTTCTTTATATCTGTTAAATTCAACATTTTTAGATTAGAATATTGTTACTATTTTCAAGTTGGATTTCATTTGTTCACCTCCAATTGCCATTGTGAACAAATTGCTTTAAGGAGATAATCACATGTTAAGTCTGCATTATTCAGAGAGGTACACCCACCTAGGTTTAGCAGCACCTAAAGAGTAGAAGGTTGAGTTCTCTTAACCTTGTTTGTTACCCTGAAACGTATCAAGAGATTGGCAGCCTCTTGAGGCATTCAGCCTGCATTTTTGAGAGCTAACACCATTCATGAAAGGGGAGGTACCATTGTGTATACAAAGCCCTGAGTAAGTTGGTTAAAGCCTTAAGTGGCTTTTTGGGTGCTAGAAAAGCATTGGATCTGTTGACCAAGGATACTAGTATGGGCCGATCACGCTTGATCCATGATGAATCAAAGCATAATGTAGCCACTAATGCTCAATCTTGAAACAAGATCATTCAAATTAAAGATAAACCAAAAATTTATTGAAATGAAGCATTCTAAATATAAAAAAACATTGAAATGTCTATTCTACCCCATTTGAAACTTATCTTGTTTTGGAATTGGTGTTGTGTTGATGTGGAACAACAACCCTTCCCCAATCCCGTGTTCAGTGAGCTTGATTCAATCGATTCTATTGAAGAGAATTGATGAAACTGTTGTGATAGATGGATGAAAATATGATGCAAGCTAAATTAACATTATTTTATGTTAAAATTGATCTAAATATGCAATTTCTAAGATAATCTAAGATAATTCTAAGCTAAAATATTCAAACCCTAATTTATAAACAAGCTAAGATGGATGCATGAAATCCATTAATGGAAGTTTAATGCTAATATGCAATTAAAAATGAAATAAATATGCTAAATATGAGTAAAGTATGAGTATGAGTGTGAGTGAATTCAAAAACATAAGTTTGCAATTGAAAGATGGATCCATTTGTCTTCAAATAGTGTTCTATTTATAGGAAAGCAAATGAGAAATGGAGGGTTGGGATCAAAAAATCCAATCAATGGTCAAGGATGGAGGAAATTGGAGGCATGGATCATGGATTCTCATCAACGGATGAGAATGCAAGATGAGATTTAATCAAGGGTTCCCATTTGTTCCAAACAAACACACTTTTGACTTGCACACGTAGGTCACAAGGTAACTTGCTCAAGAAGTCATAAGTTTAGCTTGCTCAAGAAGCCAAGTGAGAACATCCCTTTTTCAAATGATTGGAGGAAAGAGAATATTCTCATGGGTGAGGAAAAAGGTTATTTAGTTAATTAAAACTAAATTAAATTGTGCTTTTGGAATATTCCCTTACAAGTGGAAGGAATTGGATTAATTAGATAATTGTTAATTAAACAAGGTTTAATATACAATTAGGGGATTTTAGAAGAATAAAGTAATTTTCATTAAATTAAATGATTTAATGAAAGGGGGAAAGGTGAAATGATATTTAATTAAATAACTTAGGGTTATTTAATTAAATAAGATGACTTAGGGAATTAAGTTAAATAGTTTGATTTATTTAATTTAATAAGATGAAATGTTAGCGTGAAAAGGGGGAATTAACCTGATTTAAATGAATTAGGTTAATAGATGTAAATGATGCAATTAATTAAAATATCTAGGTTAATTTAACTAATTAAGCGAAAAAAGGATGGATTTGAGGAAATGATGTTAGTATACCTAATTCGAGTGTATGATATCATTTAGGACATTTTTCAGTGTCTACATTGTGCCCCTTTTTGAAGCGAGGTACCTATTGCTTCAGTTTAAAGACTAATGCTCTTCATAATAAAAATTGCTACCAAAATCAAAAAATAATTTTTTTTTGAGTTTTTAGATGTCCCAGTGGAAGGATTAAGCTAATTCCCTACCCCCTCAAGAAATCGAGTTAAAATTTTGAATTTTGGGTTGATTTCTCGATAAAGGTGAAAAGCTGCCCCAAGGGTCCAAAAAAGCTCCGAGATGCAAGAAATATGCCAAAAATGTAAAAAAAAATGCAAAATAAGGTTATGATTGACAAAATTGGTGAAAATTATGATAAAACCTAGCTTGAATGTGAAATTAGGGAAAAAAACCCTAATTTTCTAGCATAAATAAGCCAAGAAGGGTCACTTTCAATTCATTTGTGCATTCACACCTTAGAGAATTCTTGCTATTGTGAGCTCTGACCCTTCGACGAAATGGTGCGATGAGAGCTCCCATGACACATTTTTGATCGGGTTCGAGAGTACTGGCGACTTCCAGGCTCAGGACCAGCGGTATGTGATCGAAAACCTGATTTGAAATTTGAAATTTTGATGCATTTATTGCACTTTAGAATTTAAACTTTGGTGGCGTCGCTATATAGCGACACCCATTTGAGAATCGACGACGCTAAAATAATTTTTAGCGACGCATATGTTTATGGCGACATAGTTCACAATTTAGAATTAGGGTTTCCAATTCTAAATTGCGATGCACTTCTTGATTTGGAAATTAGGGTTAGGGTTTCCAATGTTTGAATCATGATGCATATGTTTATGGCAACACATTTTGTGATTTACAATTTGAAATGCTTTCAGGCGTTGTAATTTGGAATTTAAAATATAGCGACACTATTGCGATTTTTGAGTTGAAAATTCCAAACAGAGTCAAATTTTCATATCATGCACTTCGTGAGTGCAGGAGGTCATTCCACCGTTGATGTCTCCTGATCATAGGCCCAAAATTTTAGAGAGACTGGGTGATTTGTTTGAGTTGCACCAGGAGCACTTGGGGGAGATCAACTTATGGTACATTGTGTAAGTTCTTGTCATCCAGACACATCTACCTGTGATGATCGCATTGTGCGAGCGATGGCATAGTGAGACTTCGTTGTTCCACCTTTCGACAAGCGAGGCAAAAGTCACATTAGAGGATGTATGGTGGATTCTATGTTTGCTGATTCATGGCAAGTGTATGATTTATGATGTCGATGCCAGATACGATGCTTGTCATGAGGTGATGGAGATGGAGGCTATCGCTTTAGTTACTTCACAGATTGACCTTGAGGCATATAGAGGTCACATTCCCACTTTTAGGTTGATTATTGCAACCATCATTTTTGGTTTGGTCTCTCCTGACTGATGAAGTAGGGGGTTTAGCCCAGGATGGGGCTTAGCATGACACAAGATGCTCCATAGGAGGACATTATTCACATGGGGGCCAGTGATGCTGGCCTGCTCATTATATCATGACATGCACGACTTCATCTACTGTGATGAAAGAGCCATTGGTGCAGGGGTTACCTTGTTACACATTTGGGCTTGGGAGCATATTGCTGTGCTCTGACCTATTGTACAAATGGCCAACATTGAGCTAGATGATCTTGTGGTTTGGAGGTACAGAGGTTCCATTACTCTGTAACATATAGGGCAACTTGGGCTTCCATACTGGCGCCAAGTACTAGATGATATGAAATTATTCAGATGGCGACCCTGGCTACAGATGCCAACATGGTACGATGATGTTCGATAGCTCCATTTTTCTAGATAGAATTGGTACATGCAGGGTCGGGAGCACACCATTATAGAGCACTACCTACCACACAGAGTGGCACAACAATTCAGTGAGTAGTAGGACAAGCCCGATGATGCTTATAGAGCAATTTTTGTGAGATCTGCTCGATAGGTTCCCACATGGGGACCCACTATTCTAGCTTCGGAGGTGGTCGAGGGTTTCTAATAGTTGGTGGCATGACCATGGGCTTATGATCAGGGTTAGGAGGATGTACACATGACACCTGCATATGATGCCTAGTTTACACCCCATGCAGGTTGATAGATCTAGCAGGTACTCCTCCATGAGTGAGACCTAGAGGGAGGGGAGCAGGCAGGGGCAGAGGATAGGGTGGCTAGGATGGCCATGATGGAAAAATTCTAGGGGTTCCACCAATGGGACAACAACCTCCTTAATAGCCTCTTTGTCAACAACAACCAGGAATAACAATAGGAAAGAAATTGATAGGAAATGCACCCACCGCCACTACATCCTAGAGATATATAGATTTACTAGCTGCAACAACATGTGCAAGTTTTTACAAGTGAGCGAGATCAGGCCCGCCAACAAATTTTGGTTATTACTATTGAGTGGGACTGGGCCAGACAATAGGTTGTGTCCTTCACAATAGAGAGGGATCACGTGAGGCAATAGGTACAGGTTGTGACTGTTGAGAGAGATCAGGAGATTGGTCACCACTAGTAGTTGGAGACGATGACAATAACTACATAGGGCAAGACCATATCTGTGAGATTGTATAGGGAGGCTGTGACCGAGGCAGCCTATTATAGGATGCATTACCACAAAGATGTGCTAGTGCCACTTAGACAACCCAACTATTTGTAGCAGAGCGATGCACGACCCAGGGTTGAGGATCAGCTAGAGAGGCAAGCTGGAGAGGGGAGCAACCATTAGGACTAGCTTGAGTGTACAAAAACTTTTTGATTTTGTTGCCCCATTCTTTGATACATATATACATTCATGGGATCCTTTTTGATAGCTTCATGGATATTGTATTTATGATTGATGTACACACTGATCCAAATATTGTACCTTGACATTCATTTTTTGATATATATATATGATACAGATACAAATTCTATATGATGTGTTCATCTTATTTTATGCTTATGATTGTATGGATGTATGTGATGCACTTTATTTATGCTTATGCGATATGTGATGATACATGAGATGTAATGATATGCAGGTGTTATGCTATGATTATTTTTTTTTCATTACCTTTTCATGACATGCTATGGGATGTATGGATGATATGATATGCAAATGTTTATGCTATGATTATGTATGCAAATGTTATGGATGTATTTCTGTTTTGTATTTTCTATGCAGTTTTAGGATGAGATGATCATGTGCGCATATAGATGTATGGATGGATAATGTAAATGTTTACACTTATGATATGATATGCGATGCATGTTTATGATATGCAATGATTCAAGATGCTTAGAATAACAAATCTATATTATTCATAAACTAATAATCCATTTGTTCATATCTCATCAATAATCGAGTCTGTGTCAATCGAACTACGTGGTCTCTATGTGTATAACGTAGGCAAGGCTAATCTGTTGATCAGCCCCCAAGGCCCCTAGGATAGGTCCTTAGGTTAGTCTCTTGGTCAAAATATCAGAAAACCTCAAAACATTTGAAAATGGAAAAATCAAAACATTTGAAGAATCTCAAAAATACCAAAAAACAGCCTGAAAACATTTCAAAAACTCCAAAAACATCCAAATATTTGAAAAAAATCCATCTGTCTCACCTCACTTTCACCCACAATAAACATCACTCACAATAAACAATCATCATCCCCAACCTTTTGTGAAACAATTAGAAACAAGTCTAGCAGTTCAAAAGTGAAAACTCGAAACGTCAAAGTCTCAAGTCTAGGTCAGTACGTAAACAAGTTGGTCAACTCTTTGTGTCAATAGCCTATCATCCAATTAGTCCCATATCAAATCATCTGATATCATCATGTCCTAGGATGCATCCTTCCTACAATGGACATCAAAATCATGCATCACCGTAGTTTAGTCTTGGCTAGTAGTATGAAGAAAATTAGCTTGTTTGTTTTCTTTATCTTTGTCTTTTGATTTATCTTATTGTGCTCATTCCAAGGACCTCTTGATGATATCCAAACAAAAGGATTTAGAGAGATAGGAATGGGGAAACACTCATTATCTTTTTATCTACTGTGCTTGTTGGATGTTCTTGTAATATAACTTCGGTCATGCATGCTTTATTTGGGCGTAGGGAGGGTATTTTAGGTGTCTTGTTGACCACATAGGAAGGCTTGCCTTTCTATGTTTTGGTCTGAGATGTTTGAAATATCTAAATTGGATTTTAAATGAGGTTTCGCATATCAGGTGAGAACAGGAGTACTCCTATCTGATTGTTGAGTCAAATTCCATCACAGTAAGTGCAACACCATCATGGTTCTTTATACCTTGATGCATCGTGCTTATGTGTGTTATCAAACATAAGGTAATTATCCCTTTAAAAATCCTAACTCCTCGGAAAGAAAATCATCATCACCATTATCATCTCTTGTTGGAATATTTTGCTTTCTTCTATCTCTTTCTTTTCGCGCTAACAGTGGTACCATGATAGTTAAATTGAATCATCATTATTATTGCATCCATCCTACATCCATAAACTGTCAGTATATGGCATATTGCATAGCATATCATATAGAAACATATATTGCATTTCCATACATATATTCTAAAGCATTATATAAATCATTCATCTCATAAAACATCTACATCATCATAGGAATAACATAAATCATCCCATATCATAAGCATCATTTGCATTTATCAAATCATAAAATTGCACTACATATACCATCCATCATTGCATAATATAAATTTGTTAGTCTAAGCATCTGCACAACATAACATCCACACATAATCATCATAAAAAGTGCATAAAAAAAGATAATGAAAAAGAAATTCATCCATACATCCATCCCATAAACATCATGGCATCACAAGATAGAATCATTGCACAACATATAGAAATAAAAATCCATCCATAAATGCATGACATATCATAATCAAATCAAAATCATCACCTCATATATATCATCAAAATATGTACTGTCATGATACAAAGAATTGGATCAAGTATCAAGTATATAAATACAAAATGGCCCATTGAGCTATCAAAAATGAGCCCATGGGGCACCAAAAGTATCCCGTTTCTAATAAAAAATGAAGGCCTATCCCTGCTGGCTGCTGCCCTTGCCACCTACTCTCTCCCCATGCTGCTCTGTTGGCCTGTGGCTAGTCCTTTGTGAAAAATCTGGTGCCCTAGCTACGCTTGGCACGACTTGATGATAATGCATCCTGTAATAATCAGCCTCTTGGAAAACCTCTCTATAAGTCCGGAGTGATATTGTGTTCTGAGAGGAGGAGGCAGTCATGCCCTCTAGCTGTTGTCGATGACCCATCTCTGCTACTACTTGTAACTTTGCAGCCTGCCTCTGCAAAATGGCCTGGTCCCTCTCAACCCTAGCATGATCTCTTTCCACTGTCAGTGTCTGTACCTAGGCCTATAGCTGCAAAATCTACCCATCCCCGAGATCTAGCTGTAATGGTGGCTGCATGTGAGGCTGATCTTGGTCCCTATCCCTGGGTGGTGTCGGTATCCTGTCGTCATGTCCATCCTGGTGACTTGGGTCCTGATCCTGTCTGGGGACCTCTTGCCTCTGCTCTCCATCCTACTGATTTGGTGCTGGCCCTCTGCCTCCTTAATCCTGAACCTATCCTACCTGGCCTTGCCCTAGCCCTCTGCCTCTCGTTCTGTGTCGAGTGGATGATGTCCTCGACACTGTGAGTCATAGAGGTGGTCGAAACCAATCTCTGTATGCATGTGCCACTCTGAGATCTACCTCTCCTTGATCGTATGGACATGGCTGGGCCACCAGCAGTTTGAAGCTCTCTACTACCTCATGGGTAGGTATGTATCAACCCCATGTACCTTGTGTCACTGTCCTTGAAAAAATGGCTACATAACCATCATCTGGCCTATCTTGAGGCTCCCTGAACTGACGCTGGACACTACCCGACAGGTACATCTCCAACATGGTATGCTCTCGCCCCTGCATCAAGCTGTCCTAGTGAGAAAAGAATAACTGTTGCACATCATCGAACCATGTGGGCTATCCAAGGTATGACCACCATTTGAATACTTGCAAGTCATCAAGGACTCTCCTCCAATGAGGAATCCCATGCTATCCTGTGCGCGTAAATGAAAGGCCTCCCCTGTAGTGCCAAACAACTGGATCATCTGGCTCCATCGACACTGGAACGACTCATGGATGAAGCATAGGGATGTGCTCCCATGCCCAGATATGTAAAAGTGTAACTCCTGCCCCAAGTGCTTTGCCGTCCAGGTATGCAAACTCGTGTAAATCCTTGTAAAGGGAGGCTAGAAAAACTGGGCCCCATGCAAAAAATGTCAGTTTCCATCGGACCATCTGCTCCCAAGAAAGCCCCCATCCAGGATTGAAATATCGGCCTCATCGATCTAGGGCAACAAGACCTAATATAATCGTAGCAATAACCAAGTAGTAGGGTGAGGCGAGGGGCCTATGGCGCTCCAGCTCGATCTGACCCTCACAGAATATGATCTTATCAGTGTCCAGGACAACATAGAAGGCCTCCCTCCTGACATCCATCTCATAAATGACCCGCTCGCCATGAATGGGTAATCTCAAAATATGCCACACGTCCTCTAACATGACTGTGGCCTCGCCAGTTGGAAGGTGAAATGACGAAGTCTCACTGTGCCATCTCTCGACAAGCGCTGTCATCATGCCCAAGTGCGTCCGCACAAGCAGTGCATAGATGATATACTAGAGTCCCATCTCTCTGAGACGCTCTTGCTCCCGCTCAGACAAATCCCGCAAAAGGCCGAAAATCTCCCAGGACCTGTGCTTGCGCGAATAGATCTCTCTCACCTCCTCTTGCATCAAGAAAAGTCACTGTGTTAAAATTCATCGAAAAAATATTTTTCTGAGCTAATCTCAGCGATTAGAAAGTTACCTCAGCATCATAACCTGTGAAGGCATTGTAGTTTGAAATTTGCAAACTATGATGCTGGAATCTTCAAAATCTCAAACCGCATCGCGACAGTGCACTTTGCCAAAGCGGTGCAGTTTAGCCTGAAACCCAAATTTCAAACACCACCGTGACACCAGAGTTTAAAGCATAGCGGTGCATTTCATAAAGGTGTTGGAGTTTGAAGTTTGCACTCAAACTCAAACTCCACCGTGGCAGTCCATCATGCGATGGCGGTGCTGTTCAAAAGATCGAGTGGTCCACTTTAAAATTTGAGCGGTGCAATATGGCACCGCGCCTAGGGACCTAACTTTAAACGCATTAAATGATTGCAAAAAATGAAAAACAAAGCTCAGGTCAAGTTGACTCACTGGTGGTCTAGTGTCGGGAAGCCTCTAGTACGTCCGTACTTGGTCAAAAATGTGCATCAGGAGCTGTCGTTGCGCCATCTCGTCAAGGTATTAGATCTCAAAGTTGTAGAATCTCCTAAGGCTGAATGTGAAAATGAATTGGAAGTGGCCCCTCGAGGCCTATTTAAACTTGAAAATTAAGGTTTTTAACCCTGTTTGGCCATCCTGTTAGGGTTTTGGTCCCCCGACCTAGTTTTTGTCCATCTGAAGGTCGTTTTTCATCATTTTTTTGTGTTTTATCTCATTTTCTAGCCTCCCGGAGCCTTTCTGGACCTGTCGGGCGCCTTGTCCTCTTTTTTTCATGAGATCACCCAAACAATTAGAATTTTCTTCCGATCTCTCGAGGGGGCAGTATATTGGTATATTTCTCTCTAGCGTTTGATTGAGACAGTTTATTCTTTGAACCAAGGTAGCGAGTACTTTACTTCAAAGAGGGGGAAAATGTAGACATGGAAAATATATCGACATACTTGATCCTGACTACTAACATCATTTCATCCTAAATCATCCCTCAGTCTAACCATTTAATTGAATACCTTTATTTGATTAAATTCATAAATTTCCCTCTCTTAATTAAATAAATCATTTTATTTAATTAAGTATTTTCCTTTTGTTAATTAAATCAATCTATCTGATCTAATTAACCCTATGTCCATATTTTAATTAAATAATTCCCTTTATTTAATTAAAATCTCTAGAAGTCTATCTATTAAATTAAATAAATTAAACCTTGCTTAATTTAAGCTAACATCACCCCCTTCAGCTAAATAAATCAAAATATTTATTTAACTAAGTCTAAAATCATATTCTTGTCATATTTGATTTAAATAAATCCACAAATCTAAGCCAATTTGCCACATCACCTAATCCCTCATTAAATTAATTAACCCTTGATTAATTTAATCCTAATCCATGTCCCATCCTCTAGCTTTTTCCAGTTACACATGAAAATAGATTTAATTCATTTATTAAATCTCTATTTTCTCTCAACATGGCATAATGGAGGAATATTCCCTCAAATTTGAATTTAAATCCAAGTGGACTTTGTCCTTCCAACAAGACATTAAATTTACCTAATAAGTCCTTTTTCCTTGAGCCAAGTGGCATTTAAGACATTCCTTTTCCCTCTTACATATCATTTGACTAATTTCAAATATCACCTAATTGCATTTATGGGAACATTCATCAAAATGTGCACATCCTCCATCCATTCATCTCTTGACAAGTGGCACTTGGCCATTGGTTGAAAGTTAGTCCCACATTGCTTCATTTTGGGCATTTCTCCAGCTTGTTAATCTATAAATAAGAGGCTTCATTCCTCATTTTAGCATCCACAATTTGAGTAAAATTACTATACTCGAATTCATAGCAATCTTCATCCATCTCATTGAGTTTTATAGCTAAGGTTATGCAGATTTTATCTTGGAACACACTTCAATCATCAACAAAGTGGATCACTCTTCATCACCAATCAACAAAGCTTGCATAGGAGTTGCGAAAGGGCCAATTTCCACATCAAATTAGCACCAACTCCCCCAAGAGATCAAGCATTTGCATTGCATTTGAATAGGATTTAATATCTTGGGCCTATGTTTGTTTATGTTCTTCATTTCATTTCCTTTTCATTGCAATTTAAATAGATTTCTTGGGGAATCATGATACTAACTTGCATTGGATCTAATAGGTTGTTTGTTTCTTGTGTTTGTGCAAGTTGGGAATCTTGGTTCACACATACAACTAAGCAAGTATGTGCCAAGATTATTTTACAAGAGTATCCACAAGCACAACAAATGAAAGATAATGATCGATGCCCCATTCCTTTCTCTCTAAATTGTTTTGATAGACATAATCAAGAGGTCCTCAGAATGGGTCATTAAGATAAATCATAAGAAAAGATCAAAGACAAACAGTTAGTGTTATCTATATCTCTTGCCAGTTTAACTTAGCTAAAGTGATGTCTGATAATCATGTCCATCACAGGAAGGATACATATGAGGACATGTTGATCAGATAGTTGTTTGATGTTAGATAGTGATGATCTTTATGATAAGCCGTTGATACAAACTTCACTGATGCATTTAACTATGATCTAGACTTTAGACTTTGACACTTAGGTTCGCACTTTACAACTTGCTATTCTTGTTTTCTATTTGTTTTACCAAAAGTTAAAGATGACGATCAATTTATTATGGATGAAGGTTTATTGCAGGTGAAAGCTGGGATGGGCAGTTTTGGATTTTTTAGAATATTTCAATATTTTTGGTATTTTGCAAATGTTTTGAGGTTGTTTTTGATCTTTTTAAAAGTTTATGTGAATGTTTTGGTTTTTGATTATTTGAGGCTATTTAGGGTTTTTTTTAATACTTTCTAATGTTTTTGTGTTTTCAATTTTCAAATGTTTTTGTTTTTTTGATATTTGAATGTTTAGGAGTTTTTCTAAGTTATTTGAATGTTTTTGGGATTTTCTGAGATATTTGGATGTTTTTGGGATTTTCTAAGATATTTGGATGTTTTTGGGATTTTTTGAGATATTTGAATGTTTTGGTATTTTCTGAGTTTTGACCAAGAACCTAACCTAAAAGACCTATCCTAGGGGCCTCGGGGGCTGATCAAAGATAAGCCTTGCACACGTTATACACGTAGAGACCATGTAGTTTGACTAACATGACTCATTGAAAATGAGATATTAACAGTTGAGGGATGCTAGTTTATTATGACAAACTCCTAAAGGACTGACCTAGGGTGTCTCAAGGGCACATCAATGATGGCCTTGCTTGCGTTCAAGCTCAAAGATGACGTAGTTCGACAACAGGGTAATATTTTTGGATTTTCGATGTTCAATTTTAGGGTTTTGATGTGTTTTGGATGTTTTGGATTTTCCTTTACAATTTTCTGAATGTTTTTGGATTTTAGCTATACAAGATTTTGCAAATGTTTTTGATTTTATGATGAATGTTTTATGAATGTTTTTGGTATTTTATGATGAGATTTCTAATGACCTTAGGATATACAAGAACCTAAAATGATCCATAACGAATTGTCCCCAATGTGACATAGTAGACTACCTCGATACAAGAAAGACAAAAGTTGACCTTTGGAATATGCCAAGTAGTACTAAAGGGGATACGACACTTCACAATATCATGCCATGATAAAGGCATAGATGGATGGTGGAATAAATAGGATGGATGATGTATTGAATGGAGGGTGGTGCAAAGAATGGTAGATAAAAAGCCAAAGAATAGATGGAGGTGCTTTATTTATGCAAGGCGCTTGTTTGCCAGGTTTTCACCAAGGTACTTTCCCAAAGTGCCACCGAAGTGGTTTTCAATAGAGGACGATTTTTTTTCTTTACTTTTTCAATCATTTTTCTCATTTTTTCTCATTTTGATTATTTTTGATTTTACACCCTTGAAGACTAGGCATAAAACCTTTTGAGATGCAAGCTATTAGTTGGATCCTGCAAGGGTTCCCCTTCAAGTGTCGATAATTGGTATTCTCCTGATCCATAGTTAGCTATGATGACAAAGGGACCCAACCAGTTAGGCTCAAAATTTCCTTTACTATCTTGATTTGGAAGATTCTTCTAATTCTATTTTAGGACAAGATCCCCTATCTGGAAAGATCGACATTTGATCTTCTTGTTATAGCTTCATTTTAGCCAGTTTTGATATACTTGTAGATGATTAAGGGAATCAAGGCGATGCTTGTCCAAGAATTTTAGCTCATTCAACCATGATATTCTATATTCTTTATCGGTAATCAGGTTTTGTAGTGGCACTCACAATGATGGGAGCTCAACCTCAATAGGAAGGATATATTCTAATCCATAGACCAAGGAGAAAGGGGTTGTACTTGTTGCTGTGTAGATACTGGTTTGATAAGCCCAAAGAGCGGGATTTAGTTGTAGATTCGAGTCACGAATAACTTCATTGCTCGTTTTCTCCAGGATTTTTAGAATGGTCTTGTTTGTAGCCTCAGCTTGACCATTTCCCTGGGGATAATACAAAGTAGAAAATTAGTGTTGGATGTTGAATCTTTGGCATAGCTCTTTCACATCTTGATTCTTAAAGGGGGTTCCATTATCTGAGATGAGGGTTTAAAAAATACCATAATAGTAGATTAGGTAGTTCAGGATAAACTTGGCAATTTGCTTCCCTATTATGTAAGTCATAGGAATGGCTTCGGCCCACTTGGTAAAGTAATCGGTGGCGGTTATGATAAACTTGTGGCCATTGGATGAGGTTGGAGTGATTTTACCTATGAGGTCAAGTCCTCACTGCGAGAAAGGCCAAGGTGTGATCATTGGTTGCAACTCTTGAGCTAGAGCATGAATCAGATCTACATGTTGTTGACACTGGACACACTTCTACACATACTGATGAGCTTCCCTTTTCATGGTTGGCCAATAGTATCCCGTCCTCAATAGTTTCTTAGCTAAAGTCATATCGCTATAATGGGAACCACATATGCCATCGTGAACTCCTGTTAAAGTGGTTAAGTCTTCCTCTTGGTTAATACATTGTAGTAATGTCCCTTTGATGCTTCGACGGTAAACGGTATCACATAGGATCACAAATTGGGATGCCTTCTTAACAAAGGTATTTTTAAGGTTCAAGGTGATATCGGATGGGAGGGATCCTCTACTTAGGTAGATGAATATGTCATGATACCATAGGGATCTAGGACCAACAATGGCACACATGTATTTAGATTTAGGGATTTTGAAAGTTGGTACGAGAAGTTGTTCTACCAAGAATTCGCATTGGAGGATGTTGTTCGACATATCTAATAGTGATCCGATTGTTTCCATGGCGTCCACTGCTCTGTTGTTCATGCGAGAAATCTGCTCAAAAGTTATGTCAATGAAAAGGTTTTTGAGATTTTTCACCATCTTTTTGTAAGGAGTAAGCTTGTCATCCTTAGTTTGATAGTCGTCATTGACTTGGTTGATAACCAACTGTGAGTCTCCATAGACTTTCATCTCTTGTATTTTCCATTAAACCACTATCCTTAGACCTATGATTAGGGCTTTGTACTCAATAATGTTGTTAGTACATGAAAATGACAGCTTGTAGGAATTTGGAATACAATCACCTTAAGGGGTGATGAAAAGAATACTCATTCCAGATCTATGTTGGGTGAATGATCCATCAACATACATCTTCCACTGAGTTGTGAGATTGATAAGGAACATTGATTCATCAGGGAACTCAGATGTCAAGGGGTTCTTTGCATAGATGGGTGCCTCTTCCAGTTGATCTGTGATCACTTGTCCTTTTATTGCCTTGCACCCTACATACTCTATGCAAAATTCAGTTAAGATCATTATCCATTTGGCCATTTTTCCTGTGAGAGTTTCTTTGGATAATAGGTATTTGAGTGGGCTGATCTTTGCAATGAGATTGATTGGGTGGGACAACATGTAATGTTTGAAATTTTGTGAAGCAAATACTACTATTAGTCATGCTTTCTCGATGGGTGAATAGTTTATTTCATAACCCACCAAAGTTCTACTGATGTAGTAGATAGCTCTTTCCTTTCCATTTTCATCATGTTGTGCCAGTAGAGCTCCTAGTGCTACTGATGTTGCTGAGATATATAGGATCAGTGGTTTGTTTGGTGGCATGAGCACTAGAGGTGTTAGTAGATAGTCTTTGATTTGCTAGAAAGCTTTATCACACTTCTCATCTCACCTGTAAGTTATTCCTTTTTGGAGAATATGTGAAAAGGGGTGGATTTTATCCGATAATTGTGCTATGAACCTCTTGATAGAATGCAATATTCCTTGTAACCCTCTCATTTTCTTTAGTGTTTGTAGTGGTTCCATGTCTAGGATGGATTTTACCTTTGCTAGATCAATTTCTATACCTCTTTGTGAGACTATATAGTCGAGGAATTTTTCTGATGTGACACCAAAGACACTTTTTTGGATTTAGCCTTTGTATTCTTCCAGCCTATCAAAGATGGGTCTTAAGACTTGTATGTACTCACTTCTTTTCTTTGATTTTTCCAAAATATCATCCACATAATCTTTGACTATTTTGTGGATCATGTCTTGGAAGATGAGAGTCATTTCCCTTTGATAGGTTGCTCTTGCATTCTTTAGCCCAAACGACATCACATTCCAGCAATAGGTTCCACATGGACAAGTGAACGTAGTTTTGTGTTGATCTTCCTTGGAAATTATGATTTGATTGTATCCTAAAAAACCATCCATGAGTGATAGCATTTCATTCCTAGCTATTAAGTCCACAATAAGGTCGATGTTAGGAAGAGTGAAATCATCCTTCGGGCATGCTTTGTTTAAGTCTTTGAAATCAATACATATTCTAATGCCCCCACTGGGTTTTGAGACTAGTACCAGGTTTGAAACCCACTCAGGATAATCTATTAGTCAGATGAATCCAACATCAAGAAGCTTTTGTAACTCAAGTTTGACCAAGAGTGCTATCTAAGGGTGCATCTTCCTTAATTTTTGCTTGACTGGCTTGGCTTCAGGATATACTGTAAGATGATGCACAACTACTTCTGGATCGAGCCCTGACATATCTGTGTATGACCATGTAAATTTAGCTCTACACTCTTTTAGGAATGCTTCTAGGTTCTTCTATTCCTCATCCAACAAGGATTCAACATAGAAAGTGATCTTAGGTGCTTCTTCGGTACCCACATTGATTGGTGTGGCCTTTTCTGCTAGTATTGCCAATTTGTTTGGATGCATTGCACTAAGGGGGAGATTGAATACCTAATCCTTGGGTGCCTCAAAGAGGTTTTCACCATCAGATACGTCTTTTTTTTTACTATTTTAGAATCAGAAAGTGCCATAGTGTGGTTTTCACTAAAAGATCTGCATGTTGTATTTCATCAATTTTGCGACTAAAGGATTCAATCATCTCCACATAGTACGCCTCTGTATCTAGCTCTATGTCAAAGCCTGCCTTGTGATCCACCCGTGGTAAGTTGTCACGAAGTCCCATGAATTATGAGATTGCTTCATTGTTTTTGAATAAATCAATAATTGGCCGTCCTTGTTGGTCCATGTCAATGAGTTGTGGGTAGACTAGGCGTATTTCAGTTTGTTGATCACTTGGGGAAAAGGATGTAATGGGTATCATGAAGAGGGGGTTGTTTTCAAACAAGCCAACCACATCAAGGGGAAATTCATCTAAGGTCATATCACGTGATGTATGTAACCAAGAGGAATCCTTGATCCGTTTAGCAAAAGTACTTTTACCAATAAGGGTGACCTTGCTAGTAGTACAACCTAGGCTAAGATTCTTTAGTCGTTTCTCAGGAATGATGGGTTCTAGTAAACCATTATCATTCTTTCCTAGCTTCTCATTCTTGTTATATCCCATTCCCTTCATTAGCTGCAAGCATTTATTATCATCTTCCATAGGAAGAGCGGGAATAGGTCGTTCATCTTGATAGAGGAGTTTAGAGATATCGTCCTCATTGACATCTTTTTGATTCAAATCCCCCCACTTGGTGAAGGTAGTAGTTGTCATTTTGATAGTTTTAGGCTCTTTGCTGTTTGATGATGGTTTCCCATGAGATTGAGGAGAAATAGGGAGCTCTCCTAAGACAAAGATGTTCTTCATTAGCTTGTAGTTCCCACAACCATCATCATGAATTACTACTTTGATACTAGGTATGTTCTGCACAATGGATGCCTTTGTTTCAGAAGTAGATGCAAGATATGATAGGTCAACAAATGAGGTAGAAGGTGTAGGCCCTTCACCATTCTTGGGTATTTGGGGGATTTTATAGAACTTGGCCTCAATATTTTTGCAGTAGTAAAAAAGCTTCGGATCTCCATGGATAGTAATCTCTCTGCCCTCAAAAGGAAACTTCACACATTGATGATAAAGTGAAGGCTATAGCTTTTAGAGCATGGATCTAGGGTTAACCAAGTAGTATGTTGTAGGGAAGATCAAGGTCCAACACTTGACATGTAGTTTCTATGATGAGCGGGCCCACTTGGATGGGTAGTGCAATGATACCTTGCAATACCCATTCTTGGTCTTCATATGCCTCGATGGTGGTACTTTTTTTCTTCTCAATAGTATTCTCTGAATAGCCTAGATTTTTGATCAACTGAAGGGTAAAAATGTTCAATCCAACACCTCCATCTACTAAGACTCTTTTCACCTTGTTCTTGTGAATGATGACCTCAAGGTGTAAAGCACAGTTATTAGATGGCTGTGACGGTAGGTCTTGCTCTGAGAAGGTGAGAGGTGATTAGTGATATGGCCTACCATAGCTTGAAATTGATCGGTATCAATATCCTCGAGAGCAGATGACTCTGATAAAGCTTTCTCCAAGATTTCCCTATGTGCGGGGGATAGTCTCAACAATTCTAAGATTGATATATGTGCGGGGGTCTTCTTAAGCTACTCTAAGAGATTGTACTTGCTAGGATTTGATGTTGGAAAAGTAGGCTATTCCCTACATTAAGATGAGACTCCTTGGATGGTAATTTTCCACACCATGTGGTGACTCCACGCTCTGGACTAGGCCCTTTGATGGTGACAACGGTAATGACTCTATTATAAGATGCAACTACATTGGAATAGGTATGTTGTACGTTTGTATAATCCTTATCTTTTCTGTTTCTATTTACTTTGTTATGATCTGCCATAGGGTTCTTGTATATCTTGAGATCCTGATTTGCAACTGGTACTTCAATAGATATGGTGTCATTCTCTATGAGGTCTTGGATAATATTCTTAAGTCTCATGCAGTTTGCTGTTTTGTGTCCTTTGATTTTGTGAAAGTCACAGAGATCGTGCTTGTTATACTAGGATGGTTTCTCTTGTGGTTCTTGGTAGTTTTAAAAGTTGGGAAGTGTTATCAGATTTGAATCTACCAACTTCTTCATGATGGTTTTGATAGGTTCAGATAACTGTGTACTTGCATTTGGGATAGTTGTTCTTGTTGGTGGTTTTCCTTTGTTGCATGTTGGTGTTGTTGATGTGATTATTCTGAGGAGGTGTTGTTTGTTGCACCATCAATTGAATGTTAGCAACTTGATTGTTGTTTGGTCTAGGAGAACTTAGGACTACCTTAGCATCTACCACACCATCATTAATTATGTTCTTGTTCTTGGTTCAGACATGAGGCTTGTCATTGGAACTAGTTGATGGGTGATTATCTTTGTAAGAATGAGTATTTTCTTGTGATATTAAATCTCTCTCGATGTTGAGGGCTCAAAGGAAAAGCTCATTATAAGATGTGATGCACTACATTTTCAAGTGGAAAGATAGATTGGGCTCTAGATTTGCTATGATGATTCCAACTTGTTTTTCCTCAGGAAGAGGCCACTTTCTCTTACTAGCTCTTTGTCTCCACCATTGTAAGAAATTGGTGAAATATTCTCCTTTGTTTTGTCTAAGAGTGTACAATTCTTCTAGACTTACGCCCATGTAAAGATTAAAGGAGAAGTGATCGATGAATTTATCAGCAATTTCTTGGAAAGTTTTGATGTCGTGAGGTAGATGAGAAAACCAATCCATAGCACTGGACCTGTTAAGATTTGAGGGAAGAGGAGCATTAAATAAGAATTATTGTAAGCCACCTCCATACACATGACATTAAATTATTTGATATGGTCCACAAGGCTTCCTCTCCCTTTTTATTTATCAAATTTGGGGATTTCAAAGCTGGGAGGGAATGGTACCATTGCGATGTTTCAATTGAATGGATAGGGACATAGATTCTGTGTATGGGGATTCTTTGTCTTTCCCATTCAAAGATCTTGTATTTCTTGTGATAGCGCCTTAAATTATGATGCTAGATCATCTTGCGGGTTTGGTGGAGGAACATATGGTGGGATGATGGATGTATTTTGTTATGATAAGGTGTTGTATGGGGTGTATAGTGGTGTGAGATTATGAGAGGGTGATTGGGGTATTGATGTATATGTTCCTGACACATTTGTATTGACGATGTTCTGTTGAGGATTACAATAGAAACCTTGTTGTTGTTGGGATTACTGTTGAGATAGTAAGGCTTGTTGTTGTTGTTGCACTAGTAGGGCTTGTTGTTGGTCCTATTGTTGTTGTGCTGCTAAGGATGCTTGATGGGCTTGATGTTGTGATAAGAATGCTCATTGTTGTTGTCACTATGCTAAGGCTATGTGTTGTTGATGCTACTATTGTTGTGCTACTAAGGCTACTTGTTGTTGTTGTTGCAATTGTTGTGCTGCTAAGGCTGAAATTTTTTGTTGTTGTTGTTGTTGTTGTTGTTGGGCTTGTTGATAAGCTTGTTGTGCTTGCTGTAAAGCTAGGGCATGCACTTGTAATGTAGTATAAGGTGGATATTGGGATATATGAGATGAATTATGAGTTTTGATGTTATCAATGGGTAGCAAATTGTTGATGAGAGGTGGAGGATTCCCTTGGTTTAACATCCCTTGTAATATGGTGGATTGATGTGGAGGAATGTAAGTTTGGGGTCCTGTTTGATTTTGTATGGTAAAGGGGATTGGGGGAAAAGATGAGGATGATGTCATTAGATCGTGCGATGAAATGACACACTAGGACCTTGAGTCCATTGATTAAAAAGGTTTCCTTGTCCCATGTCTTGAGGATTCCCTTGTGTGAGAGATGTAAACAAGGTATTACCTAGGTTGGTGGGATTTGTGACCAAGGGATTGTTTTGAGATGAGTTGATAATGGATGGGGTGGATATGTTTTGCGAAACCAATGATGTACATGAACCAATTGGAGGATTGGGTAAAGGTGTCCCTATCTGCATTAAGGGTTGATTCTATGGTATAGTATTGGCATGCCCTTGTCTGTTGTTTTGAGACATTTGGTCTATACTACTTTGTGTGATGGAAGGAACAATTGTGGTATTTATGGGTATGGATGAAGAGGGGTGTCCTTGATATGTGGAGGTCATGGTGGAATAATGAAGTTCAAGAGGTTTATGTAGTTTTTTGGGATCTTTTGGAATGGGAGGAGCACCAAAGGTAGGTTTCCACGTGGTTGTTTGAGGTGGGGGGTTGGTTTCAAGAGTTCCCACGAGTGTACTACTTTCAAATGGAAGAGTTAGACAAAATTCCTTGGCAAGGATAGTTGCAAGACTAGGAGTGGATGTTTGAGTTAGACCTAGTGGTGGAGTTGTGAAGCTATGTGTCAAATTTTGAGCAACAAATGATGGGGAAATAGGAGCTACATTTTCAAAGGCTTGACGTTCCATGATTTCCTCCCTAGTAATTTCAAAGGGATTGTTCGTGATGTCCTCTACCTCATATGGTCCCAACGAAGATGATGGTTGTTGTGATGGGGTAACTTAACTTCTTAGATCAAATTCTAAAGGATTTGGATCACTTGAGGTAAATGTGACTTTGGTTTTCTCCATGATTCTCTTGTGTTGTGATATCATCTTTACCATAAATTTTGTGTCACCTTTAGGAGAATTGTGTTGTGATTTGTAATGTTTGAACTCTCTAGTTGACTCAAATCTAGGTAAAAGGGAGGCTCTAAGTATTTTTGGAGCAATGATGATAGTGGGGGATGAAAAGATGGGTGATGTGGAGAGTGATCTTTGCAATCATTTTGGGACAACACTTTTGACTTGAATTTGATGTTTTGATGTAAGATAAAGGATGTTTATGAACTTTTGAATCTTTAGGGTAGACTTGTGACCTTCAAGATAAACTAGTTTAAAGATGATAACTAACTTAACTAACTGCATGGAAAATGATTCATTTCACATACAAAGTAGCTAAGTTAGGGTTTGTTTGATAGATGTTTAAGTCCAAAGTGTTGGTGTATTTGAAAGCTTTGCAAAGATTGATGAAGTGAAGGATGAAATATGACGAAGGATGGATGAAATGTTTGACCCAATGTTGACTTAGAATGAACCTTTGTTTTCCAAGACCAAGGTAGTGAGAATGATGCTAGACCTTTAAAGTCTTCAAATCCTAAAGAGTGATGTGGGTATGTATACCTGGTTTGTTCCTCCTAGCTCGAGAATAATAGTTTCTTAACAAGAGGTTACAATTGCGATAAAGTATTAAGGCCCACTTCCTACCAAACTTTGAATTATGATACCTATCTGTAATGGTGACATGTAGATCTTCCCCTATGGATTTTGATTGTGTGATAGATAATTCAGAGGTAGTGAGAAACATGCTATGCCTCTAAATTTTTCAACTCCTAATGGTTTTAATAATTTATGTGAGGAATTGAAAACATTGGAAAAGATCAGGATTCTGACAGTAATAGAAGGAATACAAGTTTGGGTTGTTCCTTGAAGCATGTTTGTAGAAGTTGTATACCAATTAGTTTTGGTTTCATGAAGTGCCAAAAGATGTTTCTTGAGAGATTTTGGACTAAGATTCCTAAGTTTGAAATGACAACTTGTAGACCTTACTTTAGGGATCTTGACTTTTCATGAGATCATTTAGGAGAAGTTCAAGTTTATGGAAGAAAGGAAGATATTTATTGCCACATGGGTGGTGGTAATGTGGCCCTTCCAACCTTGATATCAACTTGTTCCTTTGCTTCCTCTAAGATTGTTGCTGTGTTTCTCCACTGGGTAGGTGTTTCTTTTGTTTCAAAAGTGAAGCTCCTCAAACTACTAATGAGATCGGTTTGTTCTTCATTAATGAGTTCAAAGTTTGGTTGAATAATAGCACCTGTAAGATTAGGTTGTTCAACGAGAGAAATCTGTCTCCAAATAGTCATGTGGGGTTCAATTGTATCATTTTATCTTGCTTAAGTGAATTTATTTTACCACGAACACTTATCTTGATTATGTTTTCAAACTAAATGTTTATGTCAAAAACATCATGACTTTAACAATGTCCATTTCGTGAAAATCATGAGGTTGGAGCGATAATTTCCTATGTTGTCTCTGGAAGATATAGATTGAGATATAAGTCAAGATATTTAGAAATATCTAAGGATAGAAACCCTTAGGACAAACAGTAGTATCAAGGCTAATTAAAGAGGTATCCGTACTTAAGCCAAAGTGTTTGAAATTTTGAGGAAGATAATGAATGCTTGTTTTTGGAACATTTTGAAACCAAGCAATGTATCAAATTGAATCAAAATCATTTACAATCCTAGGATGAAATGGCCATACTTGTTGAGTCCCCACTCAGATTTCTCCAAACTCTAAGACATTGTGAACAGTTAGAGATTTGGCGACACTGGCACCCCCCATGACACACACTTCTCGGGACCACCAAATATCAAATCCTAAAGATCCTAAGATCCCAAGGATTTTTCTATTTCAACAATGAATAGTACAAATGTGGGGTAGATTTAGAATGACCATTAGACTTGCACCAACAAGTATTAAGGATTTTGGATTCTAAACAATGGTTTGTAGTAAGGGATTTCGATTCAAGGAATACTATGATAAATTCCCTCGAGAGGTATCCCAACCCTTAGAAAAAGGGATTTTCACATCATAAAGATACTAGGGGAGAGATAGCACGTACCACTTCCTGTTGATCACAATTTTCATCACAACCACAAATTTATATAGCAGTTCGGAAGAGCTTGGCTTTAGCTCATTACCGCTTGGGTTGTTCCCTCCTTTCAAAGTGGGGAGGTAGGCCCTATAAAGATAAACAATAGAAAGGAAGTATGTTTGTAGTTCGATCATCCTAGTTTGCATGAAACAAGGAGAGAACACACACCACACCATTTCCCTACACTCACAAGGAGTTCATTTTTAATCCGAAATGAAAAATGTAGGTGATTTTACAAAGTGTTAAGGAATGTTTCTCTTTCTCAAGATCGTCAAGTGGCATGAGACAGTTGCATATGCATCCAATCAAAACGTTGTAAATCAAAACATAACAAACACTCATAAATTTTAACACCTCAAAGTAGTGATGAGTTTGTTTTAAGCACCAAATGAAATGTTAAGTTGCCTTGTTCAATTTTAAACCTAAAAGACAATGGTGAGATGAGGGCTCAATTTTAGTCCCATTTGAGCATTTGTTTTAAAACCCAATTTTGAAATTTAGTGAAGTCCTAGAGCATAAAGTAGAAAGCTTAAGAAATTGGGTTATAATTTCCCCAAAGTGTCAAACACTTGTTACAATCATAAGATATGAAGAATAGAATACTTTCTTTACTTCAGCTATGTATCATCCAACCTACAAAACCACATTAGTCTAACAACCAGAACAACATTAGAAGTGTGTTAATACTTTGAAAAATTGAAAAAAATAAAACACATGTTGAAAAATGATCATTAAACTTCTTACCAAATTTGGGTGTCGCTGCACATGATTGCGTCACTCTGGTGAATAAGGGCATCACTCTGATGAATAAGGTCGTCACTCTTTAGCAAAAAAAGAGAGCATGATAGCATTGCTATTTGGTCGGGCGTAATCATTTGAAAATATTTGATACCTCGATAAAGTATTAGCGTTGTTATTTATTTAATTAGCGTCAATGCATTTAATAGGCGTTGTGATTTTAAATGATGATAGTGTTGCTATGTGGCGACACCAAGCAAAGTGCATTGCTGTAATTGATTTGGGCATCATTGTTTCCTACAAAAAGCAAAACAAATAGGATTCAAGATAGAAACTGGTTAAATTATCAGTTTTCCCTCCTTCTAGCGTTAGAATGTCAACCAAGGATACTAGTATGGGCCAATCACACTTGATCCATGATGAATCAAAGTGTAACGTAGCCACTAATACTCAATCTTCAAAGAAGATCATTCACGTTAAAGATAAACTAAACATTTATTGAAATGAAGCATTCTAAATATAAAACATTGACATGTCTATTCTACCCCATTTGAAACTTATCTTGTTTTGAAATTGGTGTCATGTTGATGTGGAACAATGAACCTTTCCCAATTCCGTGATTAGTGAGCTTGTTTCAATCAATTCTATTGAAGAGAATCGATGAAACTGTTGTGATAAATGGAAAAAAACATGATGCAAGCTAAATTAACATGATTTCATGCTAAAATTGATCTAAATATGTAATTGCTAAGCTAATCTAAGCTAAAAGATTCAAACCCTAATTTATAAACAAGCTAAGATGGATGCATGGAAGCCATTAATGGAGGTTTAAAGCTAATATGCAACTAAAGATGAACTAAAATATGCTAAATATGAGTAAAGTATGAGTGTTAGTGTGAGTGAATTTAACAACATAAGTTTTCAATTGGAAGATGGATCCATTTTTCTCCAAATAGTGTTCTATTTATAGGAAAGCAAATGAGAAATGGAGGGTTGAGATAAAAAAATCTAATCAACAATCAAGGATGGAGGAAATTGAAGGCATGGATCATGGATTCTCCTCAATGGATGAGAATGCAAGATGAGATTTAATCAAGGGTTCCCATTTGTTCCAAACAAACAAACTTTTTACTAGCACACATAGGTCATTAGGTAACTTGCTCAAGAAGTCACAAGTTTAGCTTGCTCAAGAAGCCAAGTGAGAATATCCCTTTTTCAAAAGATTGGAGGAAAGAGAATATTCTCATGGGTGAGGAAAAAGGTTATTTAATTAATTAAAACTAAATTAAATTGTGAAAGGGGGAATATTATTTTGGAA